>CAUYPK010016367.1:0-72939 GCA_963574355.1 Loris lydekkerianus | reverse complement strand
TACTTTTGTTAAATTTCCTATCATGGTTAATGCCACCTCAGTTACCTAGATTAGTGACCCGGGATTGATCCTTGATTCCTACATCTTTATTAGCTAATTGGTCACCAAGTCCTGTATATTCTGTATCCTAGTATCTCTCCCGTCTACCCACCCCTTCTAGATATAATGCCAGGCCCTACACAGCATGCATCACGCTTGCCTTCATGCCACTGACTCCACGCACACAGGAGACCACTTGCTGTCCCTAAAAGCACCAATTTCATGTCTTCATGTTTCTGCACATGTTTTGCCTTGCCCTCTTCCATAATGCAGAGGAAGTTCAGAGAGGGGCAATGAGTTGCCAGGGCAGTGTGCAGTGGGGCTATGTGGCAGTGAGTAATGTGCAGGGAGCAGCACAGGTAGTAGGAAATGGGAAAATCTGCTCTGAGCATCTGCAAATCTGCTTTCAGGAGCTCTACCCCATCTCCCTGGGCCTCAGTTTCCTCATCTGATCCATGAAGGGACTGGGGCTTAGACTCAAATACAGCACCATTGTTCTTGGCTCCTTGTTCAGTTTCATCTGAAAAGTGAGAAGCTCCCCTCCCATCACAAGTTAGCATCCCTCTTCACTATGGGCAATGAGGGGGTTTCAAGCTCAATAGTTTCAGAGCCACTCTTGCATGGTCCTGTGTTCCACAAAGGGCACCAGAGAAAAATCAGCCAGACCCCAGCTACTAGAATTCAATGAGGTTAAAAAAAAAAAAAAAAAAAAAAAAGCCCCTACCTGTTCCAAAAGTTTATACCTGAGTAAAAATGGAATTTTATCCAAACAGCAAACCTGCTAGGCTGCAAGTTTAATAAGCTATTAAATGGCACCATCTGAAACCTGCAATCAAAGCAAAAACACTGTAAAATAAATCAAGAGAGATAAGAAAAGATTTCACATTGTTAAAAGTTTATGCTATTTCTGACTTCCCGAAATGTTACCATTAACCTGGGAGTTAATCAGAGTTTTTCATTTACCCATGTTCAGAGCCATAATGAGCACTTTAACAGGGTAAATAAAAAGATCTAAAGAAGCAATAAACGCGAATGTCACAAGTGGCAATCATCTACCTTGTGAGGCTCATGCAGTACAAAGTGTCGCACAGCTGGAAACAAATGATTCCACAGAACACTGTAAATAACCTCCAAGCCCATTCCTAATTAAAGTGAAGCCCCACTTTCTCATGGGCATTGGATATATGAACCAATTAAGGAAATATCATTTCTTTCCTGAAAAGGCTATGTTCTCGGTGTCTCGTTCTCTCTCTCTCTCTCTCTCTCTCTCTCTCTCTCTCTCTCTCTCTCTCTCCCCCCTTTTTTTTGAAGAATTTGCACCAGAGATCTGGCCCCCAATGTTCCTGAGCTGCAATAATGAGACATCCCTGCTTTAAGCAAATTTCGCACCTGTAACCTGCAGAAATATAGCCGTAGCATTTGAAAAATTACCTCCATGCTGCACAGTGCCATGAAAATTTATCTTTGAGATGATTTTATTGCATGGTTACCCTAGGCAATTAAATCAATAAATCTTAACTGTCAGAAAGGTTGGCCCCATGCCAGAAATAAATGAAATGTGTGAAATCAGTAAATAAAAGGTTCCTGACAACTCATTCCAGAAATTATTTAGCAGTTGGGATTGTGGGGGGAGTTGTGTTTCACTCCCCAGCCTTTATTGACATCTTTTCTGAGAAATGATTATGCTAACAAACACAACGGCTCCACTACAAAGAGGTGAGAGTTTGCCAAGCCATAAATTATAGTCCCTGAAAATCAGGAAGGAAATACAGCCACATGACCAGAGGTGGTGGGCCAAGAGCAGCTGGGGCTGGGGAAAGGTCTAGGGAGCATCTACCCTGGCCCTGACTCCTGCCCTTGGCTACTACATCTTCACCCCACTGGCCTGTGCCCTGATAGGAGGTTCAGGCCTGACATGCTTGAGTTGACCAGCAAGCAGCAGTGGTGATCTGAGCTGAGGCCAGCCTCCTCGCAGGTGTGTGCCACATGACAACTTCGTGGTCTTTGGTGCATATCTCATGAACTCAGGGAGCAGAGAACTGAAGCCAGTGTTTGGGCATATTTTTTCTTGACTTAGCACCCAGGCTTTTTTCTCACCTAAACCCTCCCTCCTCTGGTGGTGGATACCATCTGCTGAGGGTCCTTTTGGAGTGCCCTTAAAGAGCTGATGATGCTTAGGTGGCCCTGGCCCTGATGTATGGGCTAGAAGAGCAATGGGCACATTGAGGATCATCTGAGGGTTTGAGCAGGGCCTGCAGTGCTCTTACCCCTCCCTCGTCCGCATTTGCTTGAGGCCAGCTTAGCTTTCAGATTCAATCTCATTTGGCACCTTCTCAGTGCAGCCTTTCTTGACTTGCCACCACCCCATTGTAGGCTCTTCCAGCACTAGGCAATTTTCTTTCACAGTCTTCACCTTAGTCACAATTTCACATTTCTTTGTGTGATTGCCTGCTGACACTCTCTCTCACTGGACCGTAAGACCAATGAGGGCAGGGGAACGTCTGGTTTTGTTCCCTCATCAAGGTACATATCCTCATAACTGTGTGCATAATGACTATTTACTGAATGAATAAACAAGTGATGTATAAATCTGCTAGGGCCACCATAACAAAGTGCCATAGATTGAGTGGCTTAAGGAATAGAAATTTTTTGTGTCATTGTTCTAGAGACTGGAAATCTGACAAAGCATTAGCAGAGTTTTTAGAGCTATGAAGGAATGATGTGTTCCAGGTCTCTCTCCTGTAAATGGCAATCATAATATTCACATGGTGGTGTCCCTATAGGTGATAATGTCCCTCAAGTTCCTCCTTTTTAAGAATACCAGTCAAATGGAACCGGAACATATTTTTCTTAGTAAAGTATCTCAAGAATGGAAGAAAAGGTATCCAATGTACTCAGCCCTACTATGAAACTAATTTATGGCTTTCACATGAAAGCTATAACCCAATTGTAACCTAAGAATAGGGGGAATGGGGAGAGGGAGGGAAGGAGGGAGGATGAGTGGAGGGAGGGTGATTGGTGGGATTACACCTGCGGTGCATCTTGCAAGGGTACATGTGAAACTTAGTAAATGTAGAATATAAATGTCTTAACACAATAACTAAGCAAATGCCAGGAAGGCTATGTTAACCAGTGTGATAAAAATGTGTCAAATGGTCTATAAAACCAGTGTACATTGCCCCATAATCGCATTAATGTACACAGCTATGATTTAATAAAAAAAGAATATTATATTGGTATAAAAATTAATACAACAGATGAATCAAAGATGAAGTTTGAATAAAAGAAGCCAGATACACAGACTACCTTTTATATGAAATCCAAACTGTACAAAACTAAACAAAGCTAATTGGAGACACACTTAGATAAGTATAAGAAAAGCGAAGATATTACTGCCTTAAAAGTTAGGATAATTGTTCACTTTAGTGGGGAGAAAGTGGATTATCATTGTGAAGGGTACATAAGAGTTCTGGGCTGCTCGCTGAATTTTATTTCTTGTCCTGAGGAATGGCTACACATGTTTGCTATGTAACAACATAACGAATTTAATGAAAGTCACACATTTATGGTTTATGTAATTTTCTAGACATGTATTATATTTAATAATATAAAAGTATATAAAAGAGAAATATATTTTACATCCCTTGAATATATCCCGTCATAATTAAGTTCTGTATGCAACTGAAATAAAAATTTGATGACCTATTACTTATTCTTACTATGTGTAGCTTCCTCTAATATATTCTCTTCTCTCCTATTCTATTCCATCTTACTCTATTGGAACAAATGCTGGTCATAACCTACCAAACTGATTTAATGATTCCCCCTTTAAAAAACACTCATCTTGACCATTAAAAACCTCTTTCCATTACTGTCTAGTGCTTGGGAATCCCAGGTTGGGATCAGAAATGACCATCCCTCTACAACAGGGTTTCTCAGTGTCAGAACTATTGATGTCTTGGGTTGAATAATTCTTTGTTGTAGGGAACTTTCACGCATGCTGCAAAACATTTAGCAGTATCCCTGGACTCTACCCACTAGATGCCAGTAGTATCCACCCGTTCCTTGCTGTGGCAACCAAAATATTTCTGGACACTGTCCAGAAGATAAAATCACCTCCATTGAGAACTAATGCTTTATAGAGGTCTTTAACATTTTAAATTAGGCTGTGCTTTATGAAGAATTCTTTAGTTAGCATTTCTCAAATGCCATTAGAATCACCTGAACATTCTGTTTGAGAACTAGGCTAGAAACCTGCCTTTTAAAACAAAGACTCTAGTCACTCTGATTCAGGTGTACTCAGAAACATTGTTTGAGAAACATTGCCCTAAGATGACAACAACCTTAAATGAAAACCCCTGGGAGATATGAGAATGCTCCAATACATTAGATTTCCAGAGGCAGCTCCATGTATTGAGAACATAATAAGTATGTACCGGGTGAGAAATCATGTAAAATACCTAAGAGTGCTTCATGGAGCAAATCTAGTACTAAACCTAGTGAAATAACAGCAGTAAGATCCTTTCTTTGTGTCATTGTTCTGTGATGTGTTTGGGGAGACGTGTTTGGGACCTGTAGTACCCGAGTCTGACCCTTCTGAGTCTGTGATATCCCTGAAGCCAATATTCAAGAAGGAAACACAATCCCCGAAAAAGACTCTGCTGCGATGTTACCAATTACTTCATGCCTGATAGCAAAGCTGAAATTCCTCCCCATACTTCAGAATTTTTTTTCTTCCCAGTTAATTGTTCTTCCTAAATTGAATGATCTATTTTTGGAACTAAAAGAGATGCAGTGTAGAGAAAAAGGAACTGACAAAGCCCAATGCAGAGAAGGGAGGTAGAGAGAGGAAATGTGGGAAGAAGAGGGGGGATACTGTCTGCATCCATCTTCCTCCTAACAAATACACAGAGTGGAAGGGAAGGGCATTATGTCTTCTTGGGAGCATGTAGATGAGACACTGGGGGAAGGAGATTTTGCTTATGAAACAACAAACACATGCAATGAAAAACATGTAAAATTCTGGAAATTGTTGTAACTTGGAGGTCCAGGTCTTAAAATCTATTGCGCATTCCCTGAAAGCTCCCTAGTGAGCCCACATGCTCATATCATTGAATCAGAAAATGATTCAAAAGCTACTCCCTGTACTGTATTTCTTAATATAAAAACTTACTTGAAAAGCATCATGGCCTTAGTCCTGAAAATGTGGGAATGTCTCATGGATTCAGTGATATTGAGACTATCTAGCAGGACTTCTGATGTGTTTAGGGCACATGCACATTCAATGAAGCTTATATACACACAGATGTGTGCATTTTCAATGAACTCTGAACTGTAGCCCACCTTACCCAGATTCATTAGCTATAATCAAAAAATGTGCTTGCAAAAAGAATCAGCAAATGTTGTACCTAACTACCAGTGTGGCTATCAGCTTTTTACACTTGCTGCTTCTGTAAATAGTGCTCTTGCTAACTCCAGTGAGTTCTTCTGATCCTCCTTCAGACTGATCATCATGCTCAAAGCTTTGGAGCATGCCTACACTAGCCATTTCTGTTCTCCAGGCATTTCGATTGGTGTTACGTTTTAAAAAGTACCTCTTTTGTGCTTTTAAATGTTTAGCAAAAGTACAAAGCAGAACACACATCATTTTCTTCAAAACACATAAATATTTTGGCCTGCAAAAGAGACTACACCAAAGACAGCCAGCTTGACTTTAAAACACAGAAGTAAAGTGTAAACCTTTCAAACTCACATAAGGTTTTGCCTTTTTTTTTACCCTTCACTGTATACTTTAACAATACATGTAGTTCACTCCTAAGATGATTCAACAAAGGACAGAAAGAGGCTTCAAATGGTTGTGCATACATTCTTTTCTCTGCTATGAGGTGTCAGGGAGGAGCTCTTGACTACTGATGGTGCCATATTCCCCATTCCCTTGGCACTTTAATCTTAGTGTCCTGCGGATAGTATAGAATACCCATGTTTTTCTGTGTGTCTGAGTATTTTATTTCTATCCACTTGAATAGCAGATTCAAACATCAGTGTGGTGGAGAATGAATCATGGGGAAAGAAGGGAAAAATCCTGGGAAGGACAGCTTTCACTCAAACAGGCTATGCAAACCCTTTATTTCTGGTTAGAGCACTGAAGTTGTAGGACTGGGAGATCATCACTTTCCTCCTCAGATATGTGAATGTGCAAGCTGATCAAACAAGAAACCTAGACAGTTTCTTCTAAACCCAAACTCTGGGCTTATATTGTATTGATAAAAATGTGGGCTTCCCGGACTATATGCCTAGATTCAAATTCTGGCTTCATCAGGATTTGTGCAACTTTGGGAAAACCAAATGACCCTGAGATAATGACAGCCTCTTCATGTAGTTTTTATTCATCTATAAAATTATAGTAATAATAAAATATGCCACTAGCACTATTGTGTGTGTAAAATGTGTGGTTGTGTGTGAAAACACTTAGAATTCTTATCTGTTAAGTATGAAAAAAAGAAATTGTTAAAATGATTGTTATTAGAATTAGTATAATCACTGACAATGATGTAGTAGATTTGATTCTAGCAAATTCCAGAGGAAAAAAATATCAACAGTCAGGGATGTGTACTATCCCTCTTTAGCACAAAGGTACTCAGATAGGTCAGATCCATCAAATCCTTCCAGACCCTCTCCGGAACATGCACAAAAAGACCCCCCAGGTGTGGTTATAGAGAGTCCATGTCTGGATTGGAAGGTTCAAAAACACTTCTACAATTGCCCAGTGACATTTTGCTTTTAGTTGAGGGAGTCTTGTATGAGTAACAACTAGTCAGGAGCATGTCCAGTTATTTGTATGTGGTTCAGATGGTATAGGATTATTATTCCATTCTGTCATATTTTGTGACCACATTTTTGGCCCAGGAGTTTAATAGTATTTCTGGTACTCAGGCTATAAAATATACTGTTAATTGAATAACCTACTTCACCCTCTTCTCCTGGGTCCATGGGTGGTTATAGTGACTCTGTCTCCAGTATTATACTCTTTTAATTTAGATGTAGAAAATATCTACTCTAAAACCACTCTTCTGTCCTATGCTTACCTCAAAATCTGGCTTAGGGAACTCACTGGAATATTATCTATTTTCTCTACTAAGAAGAGAAAAAAAGACAGTCTTCATTTGTTGAAAATGTAATTATTCATTGACTCTTGGGCACCTGTTACATGTGCAAAATCAGTGTGCTTGCTACCAGAAATACAATGTTGAACAAGACAGACATAGTATATGTGCTCTTAGGCATATCCTGGTAGAAGAAATAGACATTAAACAAATAATCCTATGATTGTTTAATTAAAATTATGAAAACTATAGAGGAGATATGGGTTGATCTGTGAATATGTAACTATGTTGTTAGACCTAACCTCAGTGGTCCAAAAGGGTTCCTTGGAGACATAACATTGAGTCAAGGCTTGAAGAATGAATAGAGTTAATGAGGTGATATGGGAGAGAGGAAAGACTATT
This sequence comes from Loris lydekkerianus, assembly GCA_963574355.1. NCBI lineage: Eukaryota > Metazoa > Chordata > Mammalia > Primates > Lorisidae > Loris > Loris lydekkerianus. The sequence continues at coordinate 65,395 of CAUYPK010016367.1, read as the reverse complement.
CTAGCCAGGAGACACAGCATGTGCATGGACTCGAATGGTGGCAGAAATGGTACATTTAATGAAGTGAAAGAAGGTAAGTGTTGCTGGTGTGCAGAGGGAAAGGGAGAGGGATGTGATGAAGGCAAGGCAGACCAGGTAAGGACCCAAGGCTGTGAGGTAAGAAATGTTACCTCTATTCAAAAACAAAGGGAAAACATGAAATAGGATTGTATGATCAGATTTGCATTGTTAGAAACACTGCATACTGTGTGGAGAAGGCCTGGAGGGGTGATAGCTTGGATATAGGAAAATCACTTGGAAGTTTCCTAGATTCAGTGAATTTATTAGAGTGAATGATAATGGCAAGGTGGAGTTGCATAGAAATTTTAAAAGTTGATAAATATTTAGGTGGTGGAACTTAAAAAGTATTGGTGACAGGAGTAAGAAAGAGGGAGATTGTGAACTAGATTTTTGATAGCAACATTCACAAAGATAGGATTCACTATAGCAAAGCCAAGTTGGGTGAAGGAGAGACAGTGTAAATTTAGTTCTGAACTATTAAATTTGTGGAACCTTAGTAGTAACGTTTTGTAAATGATTAACAACAGGCTCTCCAAAAATCTAACAAAAAAAAAAAAAAAAAGGAAAAGGAAAAAAGAAAACAAACTCAATAAGTAGCATTTGCCAATTTTCATGGTGTAAATACTGTCATCATGGTGGATTTCAACCTAATCAACATGATGGTACTGAACATGAAAGTTGTAAAGAGATTCTCTCATGAGCCAATCCAAGCTGGCTTACGTACACTGCTGACATGTAAGGGGATATGTCAAGAGGTGGTTGGATACATAATTATTTGACTTAAAGGAGCATTCCAGGATAGAGTCTGGAGTCGTTGATGACACATGATGAGACTACGGAGAACACACTAAATGAGAGAATTGTCTGAGTATTGAGACTTGGCGGGACAATATTTTAATATTCATTAGAGGGGGTCAGAAAGGATAAGCAAGTTTCAGAACATGCACTATCCTGTGAGCTATAGATAGAGTTTTGCCAAAGAGGATTTGGTCAACATAGTTAAATGCTGCTGAAAAGTTAAATAAAATGAATGTTGCAAAATCTTCAGATTTAGTGACAGAAATTAAAAGTGAGCTTAATGAGAGCACTTCCCATAGAATAGTGAGGAAAGAAGTCAGACTGAAATCATTTTAAAAACAAAAATAGAAATAAATTTGAGAAGTTGGAGACAGTGAGTATTAAAAACTCTTTTTACATGTTGGACTATGATGAAGAAGTAGGAGATAGTGTGTAGCTATCAGATTTAGGGCTTGGGGTGGAGTTGATCCAGATTGTTCTGTTTGTGCTTTTGTTTTTTACATAAGAGAAATTTGAACATGTTAAATGCTGGTGTCAAGGATCTAGCAAGAGAGGGAGGTTTCAAATATATGAAAAGGCTAAACTTGCTGGGTGTGGTGGCTCATGCCTGTAATCCTAGCACTTGGGAGGTTGATGTGGGTGGATTGCCTGAGCTCACAAGTTTGAGACCAGCCTGAGCCAGAGAGAGACCCCATCTCTAAAAAATATAGCCAGGTGCTATGGCAGGCACCTGTAGTCTCAGCTACTTGTAAGGCTGAGGCAAGAGGATCTTGTGAGCTCAATAGTTTGAGGTTGCTGTGAGCTATGATATCACAGCTCTCTATCAAGGGTGACAAAGAGAGATTCTCAAAAAAACAATTTTTAGAAATTAAAATTAAAATAAAAAAGAAAAGGCTAAACTTGTACAAGATTTCCTCTTCTTTCATTAGCTTTGTCACTTCCAAGTCCTCTAAAATGTCATTCTCATTTTCATCATTATGGCTTTGCTTATGTTCTTTTTTTTTTTTTTTTACTTTTTTAAAACATATTTGTGTTCAAAAATTTCATATAGCCTAAACACAGTTTCTGTCTTACCTCCATTGCCTGTCCTTGATAACTCCATCATACCCTAAGCTAGCAGTTCTCAACCTGTGGGTCACAACCCCTTTGGGGGTTGAATGACCCTTTCACAGGGGTTGTCTAAGACCATTGGAAAACACATATTTCAGTTATGAAGTATCTACACCTGAAGTAGCAATGAAAATGATAATAAATTTATGGTTGGGGTCACCACAACATGAGGAATCGTATTAAAGGTTGCAGCATTAGGAAGGTTGAGAACCATGCCCTAAGCTGTCTGCTTTCCAACCTTACAGTGTAAGAAAAAATAGCTTTAGGTTCAGTATGTCAGAGACACAGAAGATGTTAATGGTGTTGGGGCTGCGGCCACATTTTTTCTTGGAAATTTTTTTACCAACTCTGTATAAATTGTGGGTCAAGGTGGCTGCTTTTTGACTTTTAAAAATACTCATTGGTCATAGCAAAGACTGAACAGTTAAACCAAGCTCAGTCCATCAGATTCTCTCACATAAGGATTTGAGAAAGAGATATTAAACAAATGTATTTGATCAAGGTACTCCCAAAGTTGTGGGAACATAGAGACTGGAGTGCTTGGAAGACAACTTATGAACAGAGGGTCTCATGAACAAACAAAGAAAAACTGGTCAACACAGAAAAAGAAGAATGAAGCAGGTTCACAAAATAGAGAAAGGATAATTCTCCATGTGAAGAGAGCGAGAGAGAAACATTGTGTCGTTTTCACGTACTCAGTCCTTTCTGGTCACTTTTCCTGGCCTTGGATAATGGGACACCCCTTAATAATCAAAGGACATTCCTTTCACTCAAATTTCAGATGGCCACTGCTTCTTGAAGTTAAACAATCCTTGGCAAATAACCTTGAGGATGAAGACTGAACTGATGATTCAGAGCTGGTGGATCTCCTGGGTGGTAGCTAAAGAGACAACACAAGATCAGGCAAAGATGACACCAAAGGCTAGAGGTGGGGAGTGGAAGCCAAAGACCAGGCTCAAAATTGAGATCTAAGAATTGATCTTCAGGAGAAACATCAGAGATGCAACCTCTGGATGAGGAAGCATCTCAGGTGGAAAACATTTTTGTGCAGGCCAAACTTCTTTGCTCACCTGTATTCTTGGGTCTGCTTAGAAGACATCAGTAATGAAAATTAAAACAACACCAAAAATCTCTGACAAATAGAAGTTGAAAGTCTCCATTACTGTGCTTTTTGCAGTCTTTGTAACTATGCCTCCTCCTGTGCTCTAAAGCAATCCCATTTCAAGAACATGCTGTCAGCCCCTTTCCTTTTCCGTCTTTTCTTTCTGGGCACTTTTTACTTTTGTAGTCTCGTGTGTTTCCATGGTTTCAACACTGGCCTTTGTCTAGGTCCTCAGCCTTGACCTTCATCACAAACATGATACCAACTTATATTAGCTTGTTGGATATCTCTATTTGGACGTCCCTGTGGCTCTTCAGAGTCAGTAACACACAAATTGGGCAAAAATGCACACATTGGAGAACAGTCAATCTGGTTTTGAACCTTGTTAGTTGACTTGACCCTTATTCGTTCTGTGATTTTTGAGATAAGCAATGTATATAGAGTTGGTACATTCCTTGATTTCTGGTAAGCATTCACTCAGTGAAATGCTTTTTTAGTGTTGCTGTTAGTATCTTTATTTTTGTTATGAAATGTTCTCTCCCTTCGGTTGGTTATTTCCCTTGATAACTTCACTAACCTTTGATAAGTAGCACTTCAAGTCTGAAGTGCTAGTCTAACTCTGGCTCTAATAGTTGTGTGACCTTAAGTCACTTACCTAAACCCTCTGACGAACTCTGAGGACTTTCCTGGTACCCAAACCACATATGATATCTTATCTTAAATTCTAAAATTTTCCATCATCTTTGATATCTTCCTTTCTCTAGGCTTCTAAATACATTTAGACTCCAATTCTCGCCAACTTCACCTCCACAGTATCTCACACCTGTCTTCGTTCCATTCTGCTCTACCATCTTATTGCCGACTCCTCATGTTCACTCCCTCTTGGACTATTCCCATCGCTCCCCTCCTGTCTGGGGCCAGTAAACTGATTCTCTAGCTTCGCTTCCTACTTATCTGCCATTTCATCTTTTAGTGCATTTTATACACCATCAATTAAACTCTCCACATTTGCACTTATTATTCTCATGCTATGCTGAAACTCTGCTCTTTTAAGGCTAACTCAAATAGTCTGTGTTTTAGTTTTAGCTTTTGATCATCTATTTTTGTGAAATTTATTATTCAAACAATATCATCACACCATTTTTCTTCAATGTTAACCTTATAAAAAATTCTGATTCTCTAATAAAAACAATTTTTATTAGAGAGGGTGATGTATCTGCAAATGAAGCTATATACAGACCAGTTTTCTACTTTTAGAAACGACATTTTTCATAGACAAACACTTTTAAATTGAGTAGACTTGGTAGATGATTCCTTTGAGAAGGTCATTAGCCAAACATTTGTCATCTGAGGATCTAGTGTTTTTGTTTTCATCATGTAGAAACAGCCCTTGTCTTCTTATTTAGCTTTAACCACCTGCTAAGTTTGAGATGCATTTTACAGATGCATCTGTTATATTTCTTTGTAACACCAATAAACCCATAATCAATAAATTCAGGAATACCTGTCAATGTATCTTCTTCTAATAATCTGCTGTTTCTGAGTTACATCACTTAAACATCTGAGTTTTGATTTTGGAGCCCACTTACTGGTCTCCTCTTTGGCCCAGAGCTTAGTGCCCTAGAAGTAATTTAGGTGAAGTTAAAATCCAATTAACTTGGAATTTCCATGAACTGTAGCATCATTGTAATAGAGGATTTGAGTTTTAGAAACTCAGATCGTTGCTTTCTTTTTGCAATAGCAAAGAGAAATCACACACACACAAAAGTTGAGGGAGAAAAGGTAGTGGTTCCAAGCATCTATTTGACTAGGTATTAGACAGAGTATTGGATGAGACAGCTGGGGACTGACATAGTCTTTAAGACATCATATGATTTCTACCCATTTGTTTTCCCATCTCCAAAAGTGGAGAACAGTAATAGATAAAATGCCTATGTGTCCTTGGTGAGTTTTAATGAGATCTCATTCTTCAAAATGAGGACAACATTGACTTTTTATTATGCCATTGTCTAATATTATGATGCATTTTAGAATAAAATTTATTTTTCTATTATTTTATTTACTTGGATAATTGTATCAAACATATCTTGAACCAGTAAATCATTTACAAATCTATCTTGATACATCTGAGTCCAGTTCCTTATTTATATTTTTGTTCTTTGCGTGTGTGTATAAATACAGGCATGTGTGTGATGTTGCATAAATAAATACGTTTGTGTGTGTGTGTATCTTGCAATAGTTTTTCTAGGAAGGCTGGATTTTACAAACAATTTTATAAACAATTGCATTGTGTGCATGTGGTATAATGTGAAATGTGCTTGGTCTTTGTCCCTTGTTTGGTCACAGAGCTTAAAGTCTTGGAGTTTCCTGAGGGATAGGGGTGTCTTCTGTTACTTATAGTGATTGTCTTTGATAACACATGAGTTCCTGATAATGAGGTGATTTAGGGTAGTGCTGCTAGACAGCTTTAGGACAGGACCAATCACCAGAAAGACCAATAAGTGTTAAAGGGTTAAAAGTTTGGCACTTTCAGCCCCACCCATCAACCTCCAGGAAAGTGGTTGTGGGGGAAACATTGGAAATCAAGTTCTATAACCACTTTCTATGTTGATGAACTTCTGGATTGCTATACATATGGAGGTGCTGGGAGAGTGGCCTACCTGGAGGGTCATGGAAGCTCTGTACCCTCTTCCTCACACAAACACCTTGCCCTATGCCTCCTATGCCCTATGCGTCTCTTCCTCTGGCTGTTCCTCTGTATTCTTTGTAACATCCTTTATAAGAAATGGGTAACAGCGAATGGTAGGTGGAAGGAGGGGAATTGGTGAGAATACACTTGTGGTGCATCTTACAATGGTATATGTGAAACTTAGTAAATGTGGAATGTAAATGTCTTAACACAGTAACTGTGAAATTGCCAGGAAGGCTATGTTAACCAGTGTGATATAAACGTGTCAACCGGTCTGTGAAACTAGTGTGTGATGCCCCATGATCATATCAATGTACACAGCTATGATTTAATAAAAAAATAAATAAATAAATAAATAAATAAAAAGAAATTAAATAGGCATTTCTTGACCCAACAATGCCACTTCCGAGACTTTAATCTAACGAAATAACTAACGGTACAGGAAGTCTACAAGGATGTTCATCATGGTAAAACATTGCAAAACCCTGGACTCAAACCAAAAATAATATGGACTGTTACGCAGCTATTTTAAATGATTACTTAAGGACTTTACTTTTAAATAAAAACATCAGATAGAAAAATGGAACATATAGTCCTGAGCCCATCGGTGTACCTGTATACATGAAGAGAGATCTTTGATGATGGTTACAGAATTGTTGTTTATCTGCAGGAGACGGAATTAGGGGTCTTTTTATATATTATATAAGCATTTCTGCATTCTTTTGATTTTCAACAATGAATACGTCATACATGTACAACAAGCCAAAGTTTAAAACTAAAGTTACCGTCATCACTGCTCTCATTCAACACTGGAAACATCAGCCCCCACCAGGTCACAAAGTGCTAAGGATCTGTACATGGTATGGATGAGACACACACCTGGGGGCTTAACACACTGTACCAAGAGACCTATGGTGACAGTTGCATTCTTCTGGGACACACTCGACTCCCATGAGGAGTGTAATTTATATCTATACACAGGCTCCCAAGGCCACATCTGGACCAGTGGCCATGGGGCAGCTACAACTGACTGCAGGCTCACTGCTCCAGGGGCACTGGTCAGAGCACTACCATTTATTTCACACTCAAGAAAGCCAACAGGCTGTGTTGATACCGTCACAGGACAATCTTGATGCTGCTCTAATTTACACCTGCTACACACCAGTCCCTAACCTTGGTAATCCATCATCAGTACAAACTCTGCTCCAGCAGTGTGCGGGATGTCACTGCCCAGAGACTGTGAGGAGGGCTGTGTGCAGCTTCCTAAATATACCACTTTCACTCGTGTCTGCTTCCTGGAACCCACCGTATGAACCTCCCACCCTCTGACCAGCCTGCACACCTGGAAGAGTCCTCCTACTCAGGCTTCAAATGTCACAGCCCCTGTGAAGCCTTTCCCCACAGAGAAGGAATTCACTGTTTCTGCCTCTGTGCTCCTAGAGCAATTTGTGCTTTTTGCAATTATAGCTCATATAATAATGAGTTATTTATGTAGATCATGAGCTCCTGAGGACAACAGCAATGTATCTTAATCACCTGTGTGGGTCCTAACCGCCTGGCACGGTAGGCTCCCATCCACGAGGGAGGCAAAGAGAGATGGTCTGTCTTAGCACTCCTCTGGCCCGACCCCCTCATTTTATAGATGAGGAAACTGAGTTCCAGACAATTAAAATAATTTTCCCAAGGTCGCATGTGGAGTTAAAAGCTGAGCCAGGAAGACAGAGATTCACTTAACCTTAATGAAACACAAAAGCTCATCACTATTATTAGCTAAGTACAAATTAGAGATTTATCACTCCCCTCTAATGAATACAGACAAAAATTTCCAACCTTGAAAACATCAGTGAAATAAAATTAGTCTTTCAAATACAGATCCAGTCTCGACATCCGTCCAGAATCCTCAACCTCCTCTCTGCAGCTTTTCACAAGGAGCACTTCCTTTGAGATTCAGTCCTGACTTGAATTACTGGAAAGTATCAGTGGACAAGGAGGAAGAAAATTCTGGCTCGACTTTAGCAACCTTATTCCTTCAGCTTCTATTGTATATTTCAGGCTTCAGCAGACAAATTTGCGAGGAGTACTGTTCATAGCGTCTATTCCAGAAACTCCTATGGGCTATTTTAGATATTTTCAAAAACTCCTTTTCAACCCCATTTATATTGTACACCTTTTTATTCAAATGTAAATTTTAATGAACACTAGTATAAATATTGCAACAATTTTGCACATGAGCTACCTTGTAATTTACACTCGAAATTTATGGCTTTTGTGGTTTGTGATGTAAATCCTTCTATTCTTAGTATCATTTATCTTTTTTCTCTGTATAATAATGGCTTGAGTACCTTCTTTAAAAAATATCACTTTTCCAGACCACAACAGCTACCCAGGCTAAGGCTCATGATTCATGGACAGACAAGTGGGAATGTAAGTGAGAAGAAGGTAGTTTGTGTGCAGTTTGGGTACATTTTGTCCCACATAAAACTGTAGATACCAGAGGATACCAGCCACAGAAATGCTCTTACCACCCTCTACTCTGGTGTTCATGAATCCCCAAATTCTAAAAATCAGAGGGCCTCAAACTTAAGTGTTATATTCTCCTTTCAGTCTAAATAACCACCAAGACTTATTTAGGAGTCAGTCACCCTCTGACCTCGACTTTCCTTGTTGAGGACCTGGGCATATTCTAATATTCACACCATGGTGTTGGGAAGATAAAGTTCGCTAATCGAGGCAAACATTTTCCCATCTCTTTTGCTGCTCTGAGAATAAGACTTGGGGCCATCTTTTCTGCTCTCACAGGAACTGGACATCATGCAAGTACGGTGTCGGAAGTCACCAGTGATCACTGTCACCACAATCAGGTTGAACCCAAAGGCACCAGGGACACTGGAGCAGAGAAGTGAACTTCAGACAAAGCTCTGCTCAATCTCACTTCCCAAGGGAGAAAACCTCAACCCCAATAATTCCCATGAACAAAGAAAAGCCTGTTCTTCAGCCCCCACCCCAGTCCCTGGAGCCATTCTGGTCCTATAGATAGATGAAAGGGCATGTATGAGCTGGTGATTCACATGTGGGAAGAAGAAAAGAGAGAAGGAACACACTCGGATTCGCCTTTTTCAGCCCTGACATCCCATTTCTGCAGTGAGGAATGAGAACCAAGGATACTTGTCCCTTCCCCCCAGCTACTGAGAGCTTCACACCCTAGAGAACTTTAATGCACTGAGTCCTCCAGAGACAGGGGCCATAACAATACTAGATTATTTATTATTATTATTATTATTAATAATAAGTTATGGCAATTAGACTGGGTGATTCCTAAACGTTGCTGATTAAAAACTTTCTTGAGTGCTACTCATCCACATGGACAATGTTTACCTCGATTAAAAAATGATTTAACTACACTCCAGGTGAAACCCTCTCTTGTGCCTTGGTTAATGATTAGCGGTGCACAGAGCCACATGGGTTAAGTGAGTTGGCTCTCCTTTATCTATCTATTGCTTTGTTTTATGAGGATAATAGAATAGCAGCCTTATTGCCCATTCAGTCTGCTAGGAATAATTTACTATTTCAATCCATAGTCCATAACCATGGTTAGAGAAACCTTCGCTATTATTACAATATCACACTTAGCCCACATCCCACAGCCTTAAAGATATGCCAGGCGGTGAAACCGTGCATGACTTCCATAAAATGGGGAGAGGTAAAGTTACTAGTTCTCAAACAATGTAATCATACTACTATCTCAATTTTGCTTTCTTTTCTAGGTTAAATTATATATGAGGGGAGTTTAGTTTCTAGAAAATGCATGCACTTAACTCCCATTTAAGAAGTCTCACCTGTGGAGACAGCTGTCTTGAGAGACCTCTGTGGTTTGAGCTACACAAAGTAAATTCTCTTTTGAGTACAAGTGCTTTTCCTGTAAAGCAACTGTGAATCTTATGGGGACCCAACTAACCAGGGCCAAGGAATGAATGCTGCATCCTGAAAGGGAGTCAGGTTCACCATGAACCAAAGTCAATTTCAAGATCAGCAGAGCTGTCTACTCACCAATTTTCAAAACCCAGCAAGCTCTGCATATGGATAGGAAGGGCAGCAGGAACTGAGCCTGCATACTTCTGTTCTGCAAATCACTGTGAATGAAGCAAGTTCTTTCTTTTCTCTGTTGAAAAGTGTGGTCCACCAAGGCCTCCCCTCTTGTTAAGCAGAGTGGTTCTGCTTTGAATGGATAAAACCTAGGTCCAAGCATGCAGGTGGACATCCCCAAAAGGGGAGGGTTAATTCCTTCTATGATCCAGAGCTTTGTTACTACCTGACTATGGCCACTGGATCCCAAAGACCTAGGATCAAGTCCTAGTCCCTTACCAAGTGGAAAACCAGACTAATTGCACAATCTATTATAGCCTATACTCTCACCTATAAAAAGCAGTGGTAGGGATCCCTACCATAGGGATATCATATAGATAAAATAGGATAATTTATTCAGCACCAAGCATGTGAACTTTGTAGTCAAGTAATACTCAGTTCAGTTCTGGCTAAGCCAGCCTCCTAGCCATCTTGGACCAACTATCTAAACTCTCTGAGCCTCCATTTCCTCATCTGTAAAATGAGGATAATAAAACTTACCTTTCAGGCTGAGCACAGTGGTTCATGCCTATAATCCTAGCACACTGGGAGGCCAAGGTGGATGGACTGCTCGAGCTAACCAACCTGAGCAAGAGTGAGGCCCCAATTCTACTAAAAATAGAAAAATTAGCCCGGTTGTCCTGGCAGGCACCTGTAGTCCTAGCTACTGGGGAGGCTGAGGCAGGAGGATCACCTGAGCCTAAGAGATTGAGGTTGCTTGTGAGCTATAATGACACAACAGCACTCTACCAGGGAGACAGAGTGAGCTCAAAGAAAAAACAACAACAAAAACGCTTATCATTCAGAATTCCTGTGAAGACATCCAAAAGCAGATATGTAAAGCACTTAGCACACAGTGGCTGGTTTGTGGTCTACATTCAAGAGGTCAAAGGTAAGGTTACAATAAAAATACACAATAGAACAGGGTAACCAGAAACTCAGGTCCTAAAGTCAGAGCTCGTCCCTCCCCTGACAGTGTGATCTGGAGAAAATTACCAAGTCTTGGTCTTCTCACCAGCAACATACCAGTAACAGTAGCTAATTTTTGCACTACCTCCTAAATTGTTACAGAGACTAAATGAGGTAATGTATAGAACTCAGTGAGCCATAGAAAGTCTCCTACAAGTTACAGTATTACCATTCAACAAACATGTATTGATTTTCCACTATTTGAAAAACCTCAGTGACTCATAGAGGACTGTCAAAGGATCACAAGAGGAAAATTCACTAAAATAAAATGAACGTTTTAATTCCTTCTTGTCATCCTGCAACTCCAAGCCATTGAGATACCCCCAAACAATTCTCAAATACTACCTATGAATGAATTATTTTAAACTTTGAGATCAGAGATCCGAGTGTCTTCCTTTCAAATGCCAGTGTTCTAAGAGGGTGTGATTAGAACCCAGAAGTTCCAGAAATGCAAGGCCTGCCCTTTGTTTGGGGGACCACACACTCCCTTGACATTGCCTGCCTCCCCTGGACCTGCCATTGTTTCTCCAGAACAGCAGGGAAAGGCTCAGTCAGCCCTGCCCTGGACTTTGATCAGTGCCTTAAGCCACACTTTCTACACTTTTGAAAGAGGTAGGAACTGCATGGGGCCACTGACTGGACAGTGCTCTGTGCACGATAGCGGGGTTCCCTACAGAATTTGCCTGAGAGAAGAGTTCTACTGCTTTGCTAAGAAAGTTAAAGCTGGAACACAACCAACCACTTAAGCAGAGCCCCTTCCTGCCAGAGCGTGGCCAGTGTCCAGCATGTGGCCTCAGTGGCACCACATGGGGCCTCTGATTAGTTTTCTGTTGTCTCCAAAGCCAGACAGCTCAGGCAGCCGTGTGGCCACACAGCCAATATCCCCAACTCTCCTGCCTCCTCCAGGCACACGTGGGCAGCCCAGACTGAGACAGCCCCGGTGAGCCTTGGTAACAACAGCTCTAAGGACTAACTGGAAGGCTTCACTCCTCATCCCCAGCCCTCTGTGCCAAAAAATGACAGTTATTCTTTAAAGCTGGAAGGCCTCTTCTCCCACTCTCTTTTTGTCTTCTGTCTTGTTTTGGATGTAGGCCGAGGAAAGTCCTCTTGTTTTCCTTGCTCCTGGCCTCCCTTCACCTTTCATCATGGTAGAAATGAAGACCAACACTTCACCTGTCATCGTTGTACCTCTGAAGGCACACAGTGTTCAGTGAATGTATTTTATTTGTGGATAAGAAAAAAAAGCCCTGAAGTATCTTTCTGCTACATTTTCTAGGGAATGTGTTACCAACATCAATCTTGGGCTGTGCTTATAACCCATCAGCCTGCACTGACTGGGAAAGGCAGAGCAAGAGACAGGAGCTGGTAAGTCCTACCATGTTTATGGCATTCTATCCCTAGTATATCTCACTCCTAGCACAGAGGGATAAAGCTCTTAACTACCAAAAGAACATAAAAAAATAGATTTAGGAATAATACTTTTTATGATTGCATTCTGTATACTATGAAAGTTATGTCTGAGTCTGCTAGTACTTTATGGAGCTGATAAAGTAGAACAGTACGGCTTCCCAGCTAACAGTGTATTTTATATCCATTTAAAATGTTTTCTCTTAGATTGAATTACTTTTTGAGTAATTATAATAAGACTAATCTGGGCTTAATGAATTCATGTACAAATACTTTAGGCTGCATTATTAAAATCTCTATGATATGAAACTATATTAAACTCAGTCCCTGTAGCAACCAATGTTTTTCTTTGAAAAGAATGGCATACATGAACTTCTCTGCATTCTTTTGAGTCAGCTGAGAAATCGTAAGCTGCCACATTAGTAGCCCCAACAAAAAAGAGGTTGAAGAGTAACATGGTGCTAATTTCCCTACACTTACATCATTGAGTGTTAGAGCATTAATTAGGAGTCATAGAAAGCATTTTTATTTAGCATTTTCATAGCAGAGGGCTAAAGAGTTGGCCTACCCTCCAGAAGGCAAAGCCACTCATGTTCTCTGAGATTCAATTCCTCCATCTGCAAGATGATTTGTACTAGATGATCTCCAAGGTCCCTTCTAGTTCTATAAACCATGATGGTTTTAAGTTTAAAATTACACACATTATATCAAATGGGCTCCCATTGCATATAGCTTATTCATCATCTTATCCATGGTAAATTACATTCACAGAAAAAAAAAATTCATTTCTTGTGATACATCCACAAACACATCCATAATATAGCCTGTGATTTCAAATTTATCCCAAGATACTATCTCACTGGTAAAGTTTTTTTTCCCATTACAGATAAATTTTTTTTGTTGTCATTGCAGTTTGGCTGGGGCCTGGTTCGAACCCGCCATCCTAGGTATATGGGGTCAGTGCCCTACTCATTGAGCCACAGGTACCGCCCACCATTACAGATAAATTATAAGCCATCTGAAACCTTTATGGTTCTATTGCCTTCTTGACTCAGTTACTAATACCCCCACCTATCCACCCAACTTACCCTTCCCGGAAGATGTTCCTCCATCTCTATTTCTAGTCCATGGATTAATCTTATCACACATAAATCTCTTAGCCAGGTCTGTGAGAGCCAGGTTTTAATCAGACTGGTTTCCCAGTTTCCAATGTTCAGAGTATTTACAAATGTTCGGCAGGATAAATTTCTCTCTTTGCCAGGTGATCATTATCAAGATGGACAACTTTAAAGTAAGCATAAGACAATGGCCATCATCATTAGTTTGATGGCTTGGCACAAATTATTACTGGGAGAGCTCCCAGGAGCCAGAGACAATTAACATCTGAGTTCTGAGAAGCTTGAGTTCTGTCCCAACAACAAGCATGTTGATCATCACGAAACAGGCCCAAGTCTTCAAGGAAGAGATTTGGCAACATGATACACTCTGGTTTGATCTTAGTTTCCCAAGGTCAGGTTCTGGCCTGACTCAACTATAAATTGCCTACATAAACACAGACAAATCGTTTAAGCACTCTGGGTTTCAGAGGAAGTCCTACAAGAAAATACCTGCAATCTCTTCCAGTTCTAAAGCTCTATAATAAACATGAAGGATCTTTCATTAGGATCCTCTGATATATGCTTCCAAATTATTTTTTGTCCATCTCTTTGGTGCACTCACATAACACTTGTCACTTTGTGTCTCTCTCCCTCTCCAGCTAAGCTGAAAGCACCATGATGCCAGGAATGTTTTGTCCACTGTAGTCCAAAAGCCCAAGGTAGATAGAGTGTTAAGAGTGCGGTAGGCACAGATCGATAATAACTAATACATTTTCAGAGCTTTCCATAAATCAGGGGTTATTTCCAGTGCTTTACACAGATTGCCTCAGTCCTCTCAATCAGTCTAAAAAATAGCAATTATTATTATCCTTATTTTACAGACGAGGAAACACAGGCCCAGAGAGGTTAACCAAAGTTGCCAGAAGTCATAAGGATGCAAGTGAGCAGGGATCCCATCCAGTCTGGCTTCAGAGCCCACATGAACCACTATGCACACTGCCTCTCAATGAATGCCCAATCGATAGATGTGAAGAAGGAAGGATGAGCAAATAATAAATACACCTCATCCCTTCCGAAACACCTAAGAGAAAGAAATCATATTCATAACACTTTTAATAACATAATCCCAGGTTTCTAGACCCTCAACTATCTGAGGGTTTTGATCCAACCCCAGAAACTGCCCAGAGGTACATTTACCTTTTATAACTGTACAAATCCTCTTTTCAAAAAAGTGCAACTGTTTCAGTAGGTTTATGGTAATGGCTAAGGGTAAGGTAAGGATATAGGGAAAGGATATCAAGCTGAATTAAAAGACGAGAGTCAAGAAGAGAGTAAGAAAAAGGAGAACAATATGATAGAAAGAAATACAACCCAGCTATAAATTTCTGTACAGCTACCCGATCCAGCTGCTGTCCGAATAGAGCTATGAAGAGGCGGTTCTGAGAGGTGGTGGAGGAGGTTAGAGCCAGGTAAGAGGAAGACAGTGCAAGAAGCACACGTGTGGGCTCTGCATGAGACAGAGGGCTTGTGTTTGGATCATGACTCTACCACTAGGAAAGTTCTATGACCTCTTTAACCCTCACTATCTCCATCTGATACACTAAAACAACAGAGATATGCTGTGATGATTACAGGAGACCAAGCCCGTAAAGGTCTCATACAGCACCTGGCCCATGGAAGGAACTTAACAGAAATAGGTAATTGGGGCACAGATTTTATAAGAGACTAAGTTTCCGAACAGTGTTAATATCAACAAAATTCTTTGGTACCCCAGCAACTGTGCTTGTTGTAATGAATAAAATATACAGTTAGCCCTCTGTATTCATGGGTTCCATGACCACGAATTCAACAATTTTTTATCAAAAATATTCAAAAAGGAAAAAAATCACAAAACTACAAGAATTAACATGAATAAGAAAACAAGACAATATAATATTTACATAATCTATTTATATTGTTTTAGGTATTACAAATATTCTAGAGATGATTTAAAGAAAACTATATAGAGGAGGATGTGCATGGGTTGGTTATATGCAAATACAACACCATTTCCATAAGGGGTCCTAGAACCAACCTCATAGGGATAGCAAGAGACGACTATACTTGCATGGATTCTAAAACTCAAAACTCAAAAATCAGCAATTTCCAGGTAAAAAAAAATCACAGAGTCTATCCTCCTGGCCATCAGGGTCCAGCTTGGGGTAATGCAGCCCAGGGGAAAAACTCAGAAAACATCTCTAGCAATACAGCATTCGTTTTGTCTTGGTCATGTGTGTTCCTCTGGAAGCAGGATCATTGTTAACCATGTGAACAAACATTAAAACGTAGAAGTTATTACCCCACATTACCTTATAAGTGCTAGTATTTTTCAGAGGTAGCTGGAAGCAAATAATTAAATATACTCTAGGCACTTCATAAATCTTTTGGAGTGCGGGTCTTTCTTCTAGGAGATGGTACATTTTCTAAAGTCACCTGCTCACAGGCTCAGGTAGCTGACATGGCTCATGGCTGTGTGTGGCAGAAATGCACATTGGATTCCGCTCTTCTACAATAAAGCCAAGCATTTCAGAGAGGGAGAGGAGCCAGCCAGCTGAGAACCCCTCAAAACAACCTCTACAGCTGTTCAACCTGAAACATTTCCATCCTTGTGAAGAAGAATCAGCAAGCGGGAAATGTCGTTACCACAGATCGTACCCCACTTACTGCCTTTTCTAAAAAGAAGGAACAGTTCACTTGACAATTTAACATTCTTTTAAACTATGATGTGATTCATTGATTCAACATAATCATGAAACATAAATGTCATTTTCATCAAGTATTTATGTGGCTGGCTTACCAGCAGCCCCCTGAGAAAAGGTATTCCAGCTTCTTACAGAGTTTTAAAATGTTTAATCATGCTTTATCTATGTGAGTGTTTCATTTTGTAGAGACATAGTCTTGCTATGTTGTCCAGGCTGGTCTCAAACTCCTGACCTCAATAAATCCTCCTGCCTCATCCTCCCAAAGTGTGGGTATTACAGGTACGAGCCACTGACACCCACCATACATATAGGATATGTATTTGTTTCTAGCATTATGGTAGACATAGTATTCTTCCTCTCTAGAGAATGCAGCAACAAGGTGTTATCGTGGAAACAGAGAGAGCTGATCTCAATGACAAATGAACTTGACTTTTTTGGCCTCCAGAACTATGAGAAAATAAATTTATGTTCTTTATAAATTACCTAATCTCGTGTATTTTGTTATAGTAGCAAAAGCAGGCTAAGACACATGGCTATAATCAAAAAGATAGATAATAATAAGTGTTGGCAATCACACGTGGAAACTGCAACCATCATATACTGCAGATGGGAATGTAAAATGGAGCAGCTATGTTGGAAAACAGTCTGTGAGGTCCTCAGATGGTTAAATATGTTCACCATAGGATCCTGCAATTCCATTCCTAAGTGCGTACCCCTCAAAAATGAAAACACATCCACACAAAGACTTGTCTGCAGTATTTTTTAGTAGCAATATTCCTAATAGCTAAAAACTAGAAATAATCCAAATGTCCATCAACTGAGGAATGGCTAAATAAAATATAGCATATCCATACAATGAAATATTAGTTGGCGATAAAAAGAAATGTAATACTAATACATGCTGTAACAAGGTGAACCATTGTCACAGAGTGAAAACATTATATTAAGTAAAAGAAGCCAGTCATACAGGACCACCACATATCAATGGTTCCACTTATATGGAATGTCCAGAACAGGCAAATCTAGGGGCAGAAAAATTAATGATTGCCTTGGTCCAGAAAGAAAGGATGAAGAGGATAACAAGTAAGGGTGTGCTAGGTTTCTTTGGTGTGCTAGGTTTCTTTCAATTCTTCTAAAATTGTCTGATATATACTGAATATACAAAATGCCACTGGATTGTACGTTTCACAACTGCATCCAGCTCTTCATCCTATGAACACATCTGAAGAATCATAGACACCATAGCTAGAGACAGCTGTGCCCAGGTGAAAGCAGCACCCCACTTCAAGTGGGTCACAGCCTGGTACCTCTGTCCATGCCTGGGCTGGTCCAGCACGGTAGCCCCTAGCCACGTACACCACTTGAAAAGTGGTGAGTAAAAATTGCAGTATGCACCAAGTAACACATAGATGCCAGATTTCAAAGATACAATCAGCAAAGAAAAGTAAAATAGCTCATTAATAATTGTTTATGTTGAATTACATGCTGATACGGTATCCTGGATGAGCTGGGTGATAAATACTATCATTAAAATTAATTTCACCTGTGTTCAAGATGTGACATTTTTGAAATTTTGAAGCTTTTTGGTTTTGTTTTGTTTTTTTAAGAAAACTATAAATCACAGATGTAGCTTACATTGTGTTCTTATTTCCTAGTACTGGTCTAGTACAGATCTTTAAAAATAAATAAATCATTGAAAATTACTGATCCCCAATCTTGGAGTTTTATTCAGACTTTTAAACAGTAATGAACTTTGAAGTCCACTCAGCAGTTATAAAATGCCTGCTGCTCCGTAATTACAGAGGTACAAACGGTTCCTTGTTTGCTGCCCTCTCCCAGTGGGTTCCTTGGACCAGGGTGGAAGATGGTCGCTGTTCAGCCTGGCCTTTTGAATGTTGACGTGCCTGAGTCTTTACAAAGCACAAATGTTTCCCAAATCAAGCAGGCCCAGAAAACTTCAACTGAACCCTTTAAGACGCATGATCAAAAGGGGTGCCTTTTGAAAATGATTGAAGATTTGATGGATGAGAGCCCACTATTCACAGAAAGGAAACTTCTTCTTAAAGGGATTTCATAGAGAAGGGGCTTTGCATGTCCTCCGTGAGGGTTTCCCCCATCAGCCCACATTTGTGAATCCTGCATTGTTGAAGGAGTTTCTCGCTCCTCCTTCCCTACATTCCTCTTTGATACACAAGTCCAGGGCAAGGAAAACAGAGCCTGTAAGACTATAAGACAGAGGCAAGCCCTAAACCTCTGGCTTGGCTGAAACTTTACAAAAATCCAGAGATACATCTACACCAAAAGTGGAAACAGAATAAGCCCCATCTGTGGCAGGCTCTAGTGATCAAGATGTTAAAACTAAGGAGCAGAGCCAAGACCCTTACCAACCTGTCTGGCCACTTCCTTACCCACCAGTGACCAAAGAACTGGATCAACGGCCACTTTCACTCTCGCTCTTTGGAGTTAAGAAAGAAGATTTGGAAGTGAAGTGACAGTGCTGGCAAGTGGCAAAGCCATGATTCAAACCTGGACCTGCCTGATCCCAAAGCTAATTCCCTTAATAAGC
The DNA here is from genome assembly GCA_963574355.1 of Loris lydekkerianus. Taxonomy (NCBI): domain Eukaryota; kingdom Metazoa; phylum Chordata; class Mammalia; order Primates; family Lorisidae; genus Loris; species Loris lydekkerianus. The sequence goes on along the minus strand of CAUYPK010016367.1, from coordinate 46,734 downwards.
ACAGAGCTAAAGTCATTTTGTCCTTCTACAAACACTACTCCCAGCTGGGTGTTATGGGAATACGAGACTAGAGGGATTTTTTTTTTTTTAGAGAAATATGAATTAACAACCTGCCTCCTCAGATGAGATACTTTTAAACCCCCCATATCTACTTTTGTTCAGAATCTCCAGTAGACTACAGTAAAAGACAGTCTCATCAGCTTAACTGTCTCTGTTCCGTGCGATATGGGAGCAGAGACAAAATACCTCAGGGCCCAGAATCTCTCCTGAGCATGTCACAGCTCTTGGTGGGAAACCCAGCGCTGAATGCTACGTTTTGTCACATCTGACCCATTTTCCTCTGTGTGCTTATAAATGAGAGTGCACCGCGTACCACGCATGCGCTCGTACTCAGGCCGGGCTGCGCTTCCTGCTCAGTACCAGGCATATCCAAAAAGGAATACACCACAATCTCTGCCCACTATGATGTTCCTCGGTTAGAGCCTATAAAGTTATTTTAAGGTGCCTGTGTTTTGAGCAAAGTGTGCTGTAAAGAACAAAGCTCATTCCTGGAGCCAGTTTGTGGCATGAGACATCTTTAAATTATAGCAGTTGTTACAAAATGTACCTGCTTCAAAAGAACTGGCTGTAACAGGGCTATTTCTAGATGGGCTTTTTCAGGGCCTGGATAATCAAAACCCTCATTTTCCACTCTCCTCCCACCACCCCCATTATCTCCCAGGCCTGGTAGTAAGCAATTGGCTGGCTTAGAAATTTCACGTTGTATGATTTGGAAAGCTAAGGGAATTATGATGGAAATGTCACTGCAGGCCACCAAAAGTCCAGAGGCCTCTGATAAAGAGGTTTAAAGGTGTCTCAATCACCTCCCAGCTAAAAACTCCTAGGAAGCCAGCCAGGGTGGCTCCAGGTGTGACCAAGAGCTCAAACTCCTCTGTCTCTGGTTCTCATGGGCAGAATAATGCTCCCTCCTCTCAAAATGCCCATGTTCTAATCCCTGGATCCTGTGAATGTTACTTTACACAGCAAATGGGACTTTGCAAGTGTGACTATACTAACAATCTTTAAATGGGAAATTAGCCTTGATCACACAGGTGATCCCAATCTAGTCACATGACTCCCTGACAGTGGAGACTCTTTCCCCAGTGAGATGTATGACAGAAGGATCAGAGACACAATGTTGCCAGCTTTAAAGATGGAGGAAGAAGACACAAGCCAAGAAATGCTGGCGTCCTCCAGAAGCTGGAAAAGGTAAGGAAATGGATTGTTCCCACAGGACCTCCAGAGGAAACACAGCCCTGAGGACTCCTCGATTTTAGCTCAGTGACACTCATATTGGACTTCTGACCTAAGAACCAAGCTAATAAATCTATATTGTTAAGTCACTAAGTTTGGGGCAATTTGATACAGTAGCAGAGAAAATTAGCACACTGGCCATACTGCCTGAGCATCTCACTGGTTGCACACATTAACCAGTGTGTTAATTTTAGATGCGACAAGGGCAAGTAACCAGGGCAGTGGTTAACAGAAAAAAAAAAAAAAAAAGCTGACTTAACTAACTAGTTAATTTTATCCAAAAGAAAACTTAAGTATATTTCTTAAGAATGACCCAGTCTAAGACAGAACTGTAAGTACAAATTTCATCAAAGCACTGCCAGGGGTGCCCAAACTTTGGGCTGCTCTGCACCACATCAGAAAAAGAAAAATTGTTTCGGACCACACATTAAATACACAAACAGTAAGGAAAGCTGATGAGCAAAAAACTAAAAGGTCCATGTGTAATTTTCAGGGTATCTGCCACCACATATAAGCAAAAAGGTCCTCCCATAATCTGCATGTGGCCTGGGGGCTGCGGGTTGGACACCCCTGCAAGCCACAGAGAAAGGACACAACACTCTAGACCAGCAGTTCTCCACCTGTGGGTCGCGACCCCTTTGGACTGTATTGAAGGTTTGCGGCATTAAGAAGGTTGAGAACCACTGCTCTAGATTGAGTCTGCCTGTTTTTGTTGGCCCTAGAGCAGTGCTTCTCAACCTGTGGGTCACGACCCCTTTGTAACAATGAAAACACATCCTGCATATCAAATATTTACATTACGATTCATAACAGTAGCAAAATTACAGTTATGAAGTAGCCATGAAAATAATTTTATGGTTGGGGGTCACCACAACATGAGAAACTGGATTAAAGGGTCGCGGAATTAGGAGGCATTAGGAAAGCTGAGAACCACTGGCATAGAGAATCCTCAAGTCCTTATTCATCTGGGACTTGCCTAGCACCAAAAATAGCATCACAAAGATGACTTCTCAAGTGTAAAGAGAGCAGAAAGGAAGGGTAATGTGCCCAGAGTCTCAGTCCTAAGACTCAAACCCTCTTCAACCCTCCCTAAGAGCTGTGTTATGTGTTCAATGAAGATTCTATATTTGTTTTTTGTTTTTTAATTTAATTTTTAATTAAAATCATAACTGTATACATTTATGGGGTACAATGTGATGATGTGATATGCTTAAATTAAACTGATTAATGTAACCATCACCTCACTTATTTCTTGTGGTAAGACTTTATGTGCACAATCCAAGGGTATATTTCAAAGTAACTAAGAGTAAATTGTAAATGAAGATTAGGCATCTGGAGTGACTCATGAAGATGAGGCAGTGGCTCCCCTCCTGGGTAAACATAAAACTATAAATGATGCTTCTATGTGGACAGTCAGCTGGAGCACTGCCCTTCCCCCAACACATGCATGTTTTAAGCAAATCTGTTACACTGTTGGGACTCATTTAATGAATGAAGACTGGGTAGTTGGAGAGATGGGTGGGCATCCTTCTCCTCCTTTCTTCCTTACAGTTGAGATACTAAGTTTATCTTAACCAGTTTTCACCTGACACTAACAACTCTGTTGGAGAGAGGAGGCTATTTCAGGGTCCCCACTCTAAGGAAGCGTCCCTTGCTCTAGGCTTCCCTGAGCAAATCTCTGCTATATTTTTGACTTAAAATTCACCAGGAACTTCTTTTGGCCATTTTGTACTTTACCAAAGCACCCATCTACTGGAACCCTCACTCACCCATCTGATCACTTTCTGGAGGTCTCGGCTGGTGTTTAATCTCATCAACCTCAAGGGTGTTATTGAATAGCAAAGGAGTAACCGAGGACTCTCACAATCCTGCCTAAAGTTTGGCTCCCAACCAATGGAATCCCTGACACAAATGGTGATTCTTAGCAGCCACCTACGCTAGTCCAAGCACTTCATATGTAATTTTTTATTTGATTTTCATGGCACCCCTGAAAGACGAGTATTGCCATTTCATCTTAGAGGTGAGGAAACTAACACAATTTGCTCAAGGTCACAGTGACAGTAAATGAAGGAGCTGGATTCAAACTTAAGATCTCTCTCAGGCCAAAATCCCAGCTCTTGTCACTAAGTGGAGTGACCTTCCAAGATGGCAATGGTTTCTGCTCTCAGAAATTCCTGGGAAAGTGCTATAAGGAACACATGTCTACATAAAGGCTGTTACATGTCAATTCTTGGTTGAAAGCTAGCTTCTTTAGCTAGTGCAGGGATGAGTTCTTGGATATAAATAAGACTGGTTTCAATTCTAGAAACATTTACTCAACAATTAGAGGCCATGCATATAAGTAGGGCTGTGTCTTCACCCTCTCCTAAAGAAATGCGTGCATACATACACACTGTAACTTAAGAAAGAGAATAAGTACTTTACCAGAGCTATCAGCAAGCACACTGTCCGAGAAATAACCAGCAGCCACAGCAATTAATTCAGTGAGCTTCTGCATTCAAAGTAGAAGCAGGAGGAAAATGCGGAGAGTGGAAATACAGAAATTCTCTGGATGGACGGAGCTTTCCAGTGTTCTCAGGAAAGAGAAGGAGGAGGAAGCTGGAAGGGTAGGATGGGGCTAGATTACAGATGGAATATGACTTTGAATACAAGGTCAAGGAAAGCTGGGACTCTACTTTCCATTTTAAAAATATTCTCATGCATATTTTAAGTTCTTGTCATGGGGGGCCATGAAGACTTCTGATCAGAGAAGTGAAATGTTAATAGCTGAGCTTTAGGCTGAAACAAATGTGCTCTTTCAGCTCTTTAGGCTGAAAAAGATGTGAAGACTGGCAAATGCAGATGGGTCCAGAAGAAGGCAGCCAACCAGGCCCCAGTCCCATCCTCATGACGTGATGCCGAGATTCCCAGTCCCAGCTGGTACCCTAGCTGGCTGCGTGACATAAATGAAGTGTTCAAACCTCCTGAACCTCACCTCCTTCACGTCTTAAATGATGAGCAGAACTAAACAGGGGCTAAAATCACACTTACCTATAAATGTTCTGATTCAAAGTTACTAATTTACACATGCAACAGAAAAGCATTCCCTCGTATCACATAAGGCATAGAAATTAGTATTTCTAAGATCACATGGAACTAACTGCAGATTTAGGTTATAGAAGTGATAGGAAGCATTGTTTTAAATGTGTAGCTGTTAGGTAAATCCAGGGTGATGCTTTTTATTCTGCATGCTGTATTGATTAAATAATGCTTGCCTTTCCTCGTCTTAAAAACTATTCCCTTTAACCTTTCCCAAATTCTCTAGACCTTTTTCTTTTGTCCTAACTAAAAACAGCTGCCAACCTTCTCTCAACTTACCTGCTTAGTGAAGAAAAATAATCTGTTGTAGTGCACCCATAAATTTAAATTCTAACTGCAATATAAAAACTAATGCCCCTGTGACAAGCATTACTTCACATTTCCACAACACCTAAATCAAGACCTGGGCATACAAGCTTATTTAAAATTACCGTATATACTCGAGTATATACGGTAATGCAACCAGAGTGTGTATCAACTGCTCCTCCTTCTGCAAATAGAACTAAGTCAGAAGAATTTCCTTAAAACGTGGCCCTGTCTATACCCAAACAAGTAGGTGTTATTACTGGGATCAAATTGGGAGCCCAATAGGGACAGGACAAAGAGAAGGGAACACATCTATTCCTTTCTCAATGCCTCACTTTCTCTTCTTCCTGACAGATAATCTGCTAATTCAAACCAGTGAGAGTTTCAGGGGAGAGTTCTGCTTCTTTATGCCAAATTATCCAAACCTTGATAGCTGGACTTTGGAACCTATTAAAATAAACAGTTTTAAAATTAAACATATTCCATACTACTCAGAAATAATGTGAGCAAAAACAGCAGTGATTTCATTCTCCCAGGGAATATACATTACAGGGTGTAATTTGGCAGCCCTCCAGAAACTTGTCTTAAATAGCTATTGGGTGATTTAAAGAGATGAGTATTTTAGTGCCTTGACTTCTTTTTAAACATTATAACCATTTGAATGAATCCATTTAATATATCAAGGCATTGTGTTGAAACTTTCATACCTAGAAAAAAAAGTTCTCAGCCATTTTTCTTCAAACTTTTAAAGATACTTAAATGATTCCAAATTAAAAAAAAAAAAAAAATACTAATCCTGGTGTTTAATGATGATAAAGGACTTGTCTATTTTTGTAACAAATCACCAGAACAAAAAGCTATTGTGGAGTAATTAAAACACCACATTCAGCATAGATATATAGAAAAGGAGAATTGCAAATGACTTTTCACAGCTTGTTCTGAAGTTTTCTGAAGTGGAACACAATTTAATCATTGGACCCCTCAGAGGTGGTGAAAGGTAATCAGGAGGGTTGTGTGAAAACCTCCAGATCCAGGGCTCCAAAGCCTCAGATCTTCCCAGGGTCTCCAACTAAGCACTGTCATCAAGCTAACGCACCAACTTTGACGAGCCCCTTCAAAGACAACTGCAGGGAAGCCCACTTTTACGTGCTTTTCTGTTTGCAGAACTCTTAATAGGGGCCAAAGAGATCTCTGGCCTTTAATTAAATAATGTTTGCTAGTTTTGGCCAAAGAACAATTTAAATTCAGGCCTAAATCAGGATTCTATCTAACAAGCCACTTTTACTTCTTGTTATTTAAAAGGTATGATTATTTTTAATTGAGTTAATCAGCTTTCTGAGTACACTTGGCAATGTGTAAGCATATTAAAATATTAGGATTCCCTGCCTTAGGGACTTCCCAAGATTAATTCCCAGCATCTCAGAGCAATCGAGTTAATGATTTCCCCGCATAGACACCCTGGGCGGATATTGCTACAGCCTGGCCTGGCTCTGCCTTCAGCCAGGATGCAGAGTTCCCTTTCTCTGAGCATCAGCAGCTCACCGCCGTCTCCTGTGATGCTCCATGTGCCTCTTAAACCAGAAGCTCCCTGGAGGCAGAGCCTGCCTGCTCCTCTCAGTCACCTGTGCCCTCTCACTGGCTCGAGCTCTGACTCCACAGGTGCTCCCAATCTATCAGCATCTTCCTCTATCAAGGGCATCTGTTTAGCCCACGCAGCTTACTCTTTCAAAATGGAATGCTCTAAATACTTCGTCTGGTTTCTTTTAACAAACACATGACCTGATTTTCCATTTACCCTCCCACCCCCCGACACAAATTGTGCATAAAGCTTCTTCTATAAAAGGGGAAAAAATGAAAATGTTTTCCTTAGATACCACTGCACGTGGCTTTGGGGCTGATCGATGCTCCTTGTGGTGGTCAACAGGAATGGGCAGCAGTGTTATCCATTCACTTTTGGTGCTTCCTTTTGTCTCTTTCCTGAGCCCCTGGGTTAAATAGGCATTTTAAATCTCTTTACCCTTTGGGAGAAGGCAGAGCTGTACTTGTATTTACAACCCTGATGAATCCAGGCTTTTTGTGCTAAACCAGACAGAGCTAGACTATCCAATTGTCTTTGCTGTTGCTAGCTTTCAAGGAACATGCCTACAACCAAGTTTCCTCCTGCACCGCCCCTTCAAACTTGTAGATATGGGAACCCATTCAAGTCTCATCTGGCTCAGGTCAAACTACTTTTAACTAGAAAGCATCTTGAAGAATGTAGTGGAAACGAAGGAACAAGCATAAAAAAGAAACCAGCCTCAGCTGCTGTGCGGAAATAGGGCCTGGAATCCTAAAACGTGGCCAACCTTTTCCACCTGAGAGAAGTGTTGCTGAATCCTGAGGATGTAGCTTAAACTCAGGATTCACAGGAAAGGAGATTCACTCAAAGGAGGTCCATTCATTCAGATCCAACTTCACAATTCTTCTCAGCCATGGGCCTGTAGACCTAGCTGTTGCCCTTCATTATATCACTCGGAGGCCCTGGGCAATACATTGGCTTCTTAATGTCCCTGTAGTACCTACAAACATTCTGCAATGTGAAAAATATTATATACATACAAAAAAATGTATTACTCAGAGCCACTGCATAGAGGCCTGGGGCAGAACAAGGACCTACGCCACAAAATTCAGGTTGAACTGGGAAACTCAATATTAGAGCACCAGATTTACTCAGTAAGGGGTATCTACACTTCTGTCGGGAAGCAACAGCCAAACCCAATGATACCCCTGGAACAGGTTTGCCAAGGCCAAAAGGAAGACACATGTTGCTAAAATGGCCCCTGCAGCTTGATCAAAACCTTATGGTTAGCTAGAGTACTACCAGACTATTAGATCATGAATACATACATCCCTCTCCCCTCCCTTCCCACTCCATTTCTCTTCTGATCCACAACTTTATTTTCAGAAGAAATTAGTCTCAAGGTACATATTCCCTCTTCCCTAACAATAAATAAAACAGTATTGACAGCATCGAACTGAGTATCCAAACACCTTGCTTAAGTCCTACACCAAATGCCAGTGCACCTCTGAGCACTGAGCAATTCATTGCACCCACCCCACCCCCTAAAAAATCCTATGTGTGGCTACCCCACAAGGAGTGGGAATGGGAATCCAACATAACTCAGCCCCAGCAACTGCTGCTCCTCAAATTTCCACCACACCTGTTATAAACTGAATGTCTAAGTTCCTCCAAAAGTTGTATGTTATATCCCTAAGCCTCAGTGTGATGGCATTTGGAAGTAAAGGCTTTGGAAAGTCATTAGGGCTAGATGAGGTCATGAGGGTGGGGCCCTCACAGTGGAATTAGTGCCCTTACAAGAAGGGATACGAAGAGAGCTTGCCTTCTCTCCTATTCTCTGAGTCCACACAAAGAAGAGGTCACACGAGCCCACAGCAAGTTGGTGAGCTGCAGGAAAGAGGCCTCAGGATTCTTCTGGCACGTTAATCTTGAACTTCCAGCCTCTTGAGCTGTAAGAAATAAACATCTATTGATTAAGCCACCCAGTCTGTAGTACTTTGCAATGGAAGCCCCTGCAGACTAGGACACAGCCTATTTCTGTGTGCTTTGTCACTGCCCTTTAGGGTAGTTACAGGGAGGAAATCCAAGGATCAGAACAACAAAGTTCACCTCTCTTCTGACCAAAATCTACCGTTGCTTTGGCAAGTAACACGAGCATATAATCAGCTGCCAATGAACATGAGTGCCCCCAGTCCATGGTGCCCCCAGTCCATGGTACCCCAGGGGCCCTGCCCCACAACAGTGAGGCCTGTACTCCCTGCCATTCCCTGCCAACCCTGCTCTGCCCGAATCACTTCCTTTAAGGCCCTGAAGCCAAAGCCCTTGCTGGGAATCGCAGAACTGGAAACAACAACTCCCTTTCAGCAGAGAAAGGTGCCTGGGGTGGAAAATTTCCCCTCCGTGCTCAAAAGGGAAGTTGTCAGTACCTTCTCAGATACAAATGGGGGAAAGTGTATCCTGTTTTATATTTATAAAAATCACCAAGAAAGAATAAATCACTGTGAATAAAAGCTAAATTAATATGGTTCCTGCCTCCCAGGAGGCAAGTGATCTGAGAAAAAACAGACTCAGAAGAAAAATAGTAAATAAATCCCCAATATACATACAAATTAAACATATACCTGGTATCTTCCACATGAGAGAAGTGGCAACTGTTAGGATCAAGGAGAAACTGCTAGAATTAAAGTGCACATTCATTTAACTAAGAAAGAAGTTGGAGAAGGAAAATAGAAGTCACAGGTTCAGTCTGGTCACCACACTCAAGAGGTTCCCTATATCCCCCCCCCCTCAAAACCCACCCCCCAAACCAAGGTACCACCACATCTGTGCTCTCTGAGCATTTTAAATCTTCCTCCACCACCACCCTGGTATATCCTGTGTTTATTTGTCTTCTCCACTAAACAGGAAAATTTACCTCTTACGTGCAACTTTGTTTCAACACTGAATGCTGAGCCTGGTGAGCAGGGTCTTAGGATACGAACTTCTAGTGCATTATGTAAAGTTTGCTGTGAATCCTCACAAACTTATGACTTAATAAATTTATATGGTTCAAAAAAAAAAAAAAAAGAAAGAAAGAAAAGAAAAGAAAAAAAAAGAAAAAGAGGCCAGTGGCTCACACCTGCAATCCTAACACTCAGGGAGATCCAGGTGGGCAGATCTCCTGAGACCAGCCTGAGCAAGAGTGAGACCCCGTCTCTAAAAACAGCCAGGTGTTGTGGTGGGCACCTGTAGTCCCAGCTACTTCAGAGGCTGAGGCCAGAGGATCACTTGAGTCCAATAGTTTGACACTGCTGTGAGCTATGATGCCACTCTATCAAAGGCGTCAAAGTGAGACTCCGTCTCAAAAAAACAACATAGAAAAGGTACATAGTGAAAAGTCTCCCTTCTTTCTATCCCCCCTAAGCCAAGTTTTGTACTTTTATACTGCCTTCACATATAATTACCATTATTGCTAGTGCCTTACATATCCATACAGACTTTCTTTATGTATACATAAGCCTCTTTTATATATATTTTTATGAAAGGTAGCATGTTCCTCAAAGTGCTCACTTTGAAATTTTTGCGTGGAGATATTTACATAAAAAGTTATCATACGCTCTGTGGTTGAACCATCAGACATTTAGCCACACCTCTACTGATGGGCACACGATGCTTCTATCATTGTTTTTTACAGATGAGAAAACTGAGGCTCAGAGAGGTCAAGGTACTTCAAAAGTCACACAGCTGGTATGTGGCAGAGAAAAGATTGAAGCTGAAGTTGGTTAGATTCCAGCCTAAGCTCTTAAGCAATTTGCTATATTTACTGTCTGGCACCAGGCCAGTTATGCAGCAGACACTCAGGACATACTCTAATAGATTAATGAACCAACAAACTGAAGGCAGGGGTGGGGGGAAGCAAGGGGAGCAGCCGTGCTCTCTTCCTTCCATACTTCCTGTTCCTCTTTTTCTCCCGGCATCTACGTGCACCCTGTATCCACTCACCTACCCATGTAGTATCAAAGCAGCAGAACAAAGACGTTTTCAGCCATTCAACATCTTACAAAGATCTGGGTCCTGCCTGATCCTGGCATTTATTTAAACCCACCCAAATCCTGGATAAAGGACTTCCTAGAATGCATGCAAGCTTTGCTTTTGCTGACCAAAAGCCCCAAAGCTCCAGCAGCAGGTCACAGGGGAGTGGGGAAAGGGGCTCCTGGGTGCTTCTGTTCCCAGGCATCACCCTGACACATCTGAGTTGAGTGTCAGAGTGGATCCGACCGCCAACTTTTACTCCTCACTCAGGGGCTCGCTGCGCTCTCCCTCCACCAGGCAGACGTCCTAAAAACCTTCAACTCCTTCCAAACGTGCTTTAAAGCTGACACATGGAGCCCCGTTGTTACTCTGTGCTTTACATTAGGCTCAGCCTTCCAATAAATTTAACACCGGAATTATACACAACGTTAAGTGCACGCAAACCCAGCCGATTTCCTCACAGGCTCTTTTGTGAGCAGCTGCTGGGAAGGTGCAGGGTTTGACAACAGGAAAGCCAGCCATCAACGTGGCAGGCCCAGGGGAATGCCGCCTGCAAGGTAACCTCCTGGTGACCTCGAAAGGTATCAGAAAGGTTTACTTCATCTGACTTACAAGTGTTAGAAGAACACTGCAACTCTGCCATCTGCATTCAGCCTGCAAGGCCCTCAAAAGACACGGAACGTCTGCCTTTAGAAAAGCCAGACTTAAAACAACTCCGAGTGTGCATGTCACAGATATTTACATATGTGACACACACCATTCCCTGTCCACATTCCCTGTGTATGTACCACTTCCATATGGGATTTCTGCAGAGCAGGGGACTGATGGAAAAGCACACACCCCTCTTTCCTCTGACACTTTGCTGTCACGATTGATAATAAGAGGTATTTATTTAACAAGGACTCAGAGTTACGACTTAATTGGTTGTAATCTGCTCAATAAAGGAATAATGTCTTCTGCAATTATTCCAATCTAATCCATTTAATCTAAAATCTATGAGACATTACAGATTTTGCTGAAAACAGAATATTTAAATATCTTCTTCCACATTTACCCGTCAACTATTGACATATGAAACAAATGGCCATTGCTTTTAAATGCTGCAACCCCAAACAACAACAACAAAAATCTATAATTTTTGCCCACATTGAAGGCTAGCTTGTTAGCTATAGGATTAGTATTTGCAATTTTCCTAAAGTGAAAAACTTTTACAGCTTATATGTTTGTTTTCAGTTCCCTCAAGTGGGCTCATAATGAACTATTTGAAATAGAAATCTCAAAGCAAGAATATCATGTTCAGGTATATTAGAAGCAAATAGGAAAATGCATTTTACCAAGATGACCTGAGAGAGAGAAAGAGACATCAGCTAGCCAATCAATGAACAAACGAGCTCATTTCATTTGTGGGTTTCCATAAATGTTTCTATTCATGATTCTTCCTAACACATCACATTGATAAAGTCTAAGACCAGACCTAGACAAAGCCTGGGTCTAACCACTGCAAGGCTTTTCATGACGTGTATTTCTCGGGTCTCATAGAGAGTCAAAATGCAGATCACGAAGGAACAATTTATTGACATCATTGTTTTATAATTATTATTATCACAGTGAAATTCTAATGGGGCTTTGCTGGATCTATATCAGAAGTAAAAATCTTTTTAAAGTAAACCATTACAAAATCCCTTTCCTTTATGCTATGCTGGAAGTGCAGTGTCTAAAGGTCTTTTGGGAAAACAAATAATGGAAATTTTGTTATTGATCTCATGCAGAGGCAGTGAATCTAATGAGTTATTGTTATTTTACCCACAGCAAATATTATGCAGTCCAAAATAATAACATTCAATTAAAGAAAGAAAGCCAGATAGGATGGAAGATAAAAACATAACTTAACAATGAATTCCTTTCAATACTTCCTAAATACTAATTTAGTCTGTTATATATTTAGAATGAAATTCTTTGTAAAAAGTACTTTCCCATGCCACAGTAATAATTAAAACTATTATTTATCGTGTGGTAGACAAATACCATCTTCAAGAAAAGGAGGCTGCTGATCTTCATTAAAAGATCATTTATACTTGGGTTTATAAAAAAAAAATCTAAGAATAAAAGCCTTAAACTGATAGCCAAGTCTTCCAGGATTTATCAAAATCTGGGGGTTAAATTTGAACGAAACTCCTAAAGCAATTTTGAATGTGTTACACAATAGAGCCCTGTGAACATGGCTCCTCGTTAAATGAATGGAGGGTCATCCGACGGAAAGGTCACAACATGTCCCTCACAGCTTAACTAGATCCAGGACATCACAGCAATTCATGGAGGGGAAAAAGACATCCCAAAGCAGGTGTTCATCCGGTTTTTCTATGATGCATTACAAAAAATGGGAAACCATCGCATTTTAAAATTCTGTAACTGGTTCAGCAAGTCACTGAGAAAACCCAAATGGTTGTTTCGACTTTAGGAACAGCTGTACAATCTTAAACCTTCAGCACAAGGCCCACACTGTTTCCCCTAATGCATCCACCTCTTACACTCATCGTGGTGACCGAGCTGCTCCACGGCCGAGGCGCCTGTTGAATGAGAGGATCTCCCTACTCCAAGCTCAATGGCTCCACTCCATTGGGGCATCACCCTTTCTGGAGCTCAGATGGTGCCCAGCCTATCCCCTTACACAGCAAAAATTAAGACTAAATCCTCGGTTCCCAGTGACTATTTTTCTCATAAATGGTAACAAAACCACATGCACAAAAAAAATATTTTCTGGAAATGGACTTCTCTTGACGGGTTCAAGCCCTACTGTTTTTCCGAACCAAAGCATCTAAAGAGTCAGTGAATCATTTTGAACTTTTGTCCTTGAAGGCCACCTAATATAATACTTGGGCAGAGCAAAAAGAAGGTCCTTGAATGTACGGGAAATGACTAGAAAGGGTTATATCTAAAGAACCCCTCCGCTATCGTCTCCCTACTCACCACGTGGCATCACAGTTAACAGGAAACCATTTGCTCCTCAACTGCTTGCTGAAGGCGAGAGACTAAACCTTGTATGTCTCTGCAGCCTGGCATCCCACACAGTGCTTGGCCTGTAGTGGGCCATCGAAGGAATAAACAGATGAATGACAGCTGACACGCAGAGTGCCCACCCACTATGGGGATGATACTAAGCATTTTAATCTTCAAAACACTCCTATTCTGTAGGCACAATTAAGATCATCCCATTTTATAGATAATGCAACTGAGGCTTAGAGAGGTTATGAGTGCCCAGCTAAGGTTTGTGGAGTCAGGATCTGAAACCAAATCATCTTCTCCAGACCCTGTGCTCTCAACCACTATACTAAAGTACACGACATGAATGAAATGGTTCCCAATCTTCACAAACAAGCTCTTATTGAAGACCCACCTATTTTCACACCATAGATAATTCCAAATTTCATAACACATTCAATTTCTAAAATGTGTGGTTTTGTAAGACAATACTCTCCGATATTGAAGTGACACTGCCTTTTGCCAAAAGAATGTAAAGAACTTACAAAATCATCAACGGGGGGAGAAAAACAATTCACACATTTCCAAGAACCTGTCACCCAGAAGTTCATGGTCCCCACACTTTCGTCCAACTATCTTGTGAGCATTTCAAGCCTGGAAGAGACCGAGAAAACAGAGAGGCCTTGGAGAACCAAATCCGTCAAAACAAATCTCAACCTCACCATTTCACAGTTCTCCTTATGCTGCCTTCATTCTGACGCAAAAATGCAGGTCCCAGAAGCCTCCCAGCTGAGTTGGAGCTGCATTGTTCCCTTTCCCCAGGGAGAACCCTCACCTGATCCAAGCCGCAGTTCCGTGGGTATTAATACTTACTGCCACACAATGCAGCTGATCTGGGAAAGGAATTAAAATGCATTGGCTGAAGGTCTATGTTGGCAGTAAATAGAGATTCATCAGAAACAGGTACCATCTGGAACTAATGGGACAGTCAAATTGGGTATTTTTTCTAAACATGGAAGTATTTCCCATGCTACTTGTGAGTTTTAGACACAGGTGGAGACTGAAGCTTTTGTTATGCTCAGGATTAGGTAGCACTGCCTGGACTATGGCTCTGTTTGTTCTAGAGTCTAGCTAGAAATATCAGGAAATCCAGAAAGAAGTTTCAGCCCTAAGGTGGGAAACTCAACTTGCTACCCAGCCCTGCTTACTGGCAGGCAGCAAGGAACTGCCAAGAACCCCAAATGTGAGCTGATGTGCACAATCCCTTCACAACAGTATGATCTTAAAAATGGTTATTTCCAACAGGGAGCTATCACACAAAAAAGTTGTCAATCATAAAACAGCTGTGTTTACACATACAAAGTGAAGTGGAAAAATTCAGACAATTACCCAGATGATTTTAATCAAAACATTCCCTCAACTGAAATACCCAGAAAATTGAAGATATAATATAGGGGAATTCTTATTTGGGGGGCTTGAATTATCCAGATAATTGTTTCATCTCTCCACTATTCTTGTTTAGACATAGTCTAAAACCCATTCTGTGACTTGGCAATTCAAAGCACAATTATTTGCAGATGCACAGACTGAGGGACACAGTGTCTGTGGTTACGATTATATGCAGATGTAACTCCGCAGAGACCAGAGTCAAGTCTCAAGTTTTGGAAGCCTGTTTTGAAAAGAGGACTGTAAACAGAGATAATTCCTTTCAAACTCAACTTTCTATAAAAAGTCCCTGAAGCAGGTAATGACAATTTGTCCCCCTAAAATGAAACTCATACAGTAAGACATACCTTTAAAACTACCCTATGTTGATTTTGAGGAAAGACAGTAGCTACAAAAATAGTTTTTAATAACCACAAATCCCTGACAACAACTTCCCCTTTTTTTGCTTCAGAAGCCACATTTACATCAAATATGTTTTCTTTCTTGTTTTATTGTACATATTTAAGGTATACAGCGTGATGTTTTTATACATATAAACATAAAGGAATGATTATTACAGTCAAACAAATTAATATCTCCATCTAACCAATTTCATTTAATCAACCAGAGAAACTGCCTCCCTTGTAAATATCCACTTCTTTTCACCTTGATATTTGAATGATATACCTTATCCTGCCACCAAAAAAATATTTCCTTAATTTCTTATGTGGCATTTAAAATCTTACTATATTTACTTCCTCTAAATTTAACTTATTTTTGTATGTCTTCTCCAATCATAGAATATATTCAAATATTGGTATCACTAGGGAGAAGCGGAGAATGGCACTAACTCAAATTCAGCCCCAAACTATAATTCATTTTAATTAAAGATATTTGATAAGCAACCACACTGAAAGAAGTAACAGGGAAGGAGGCAACACACACAAAAAAAGAGTTATCTTGTACAGACAAATTAAAAACCATAAGAAGAATTCAATAACCCAGGAAGGTCTCTGGAAACCTTTTATCTAACTAAGCATGCTAGCTAAAATTAGGTACCTCCAATTTCTGGTCAATACGGGTAACCTGATACAATACAGGTATATAGATATCCCTCTCCCCTCTTCCAAAAAGAAGAAGAAGAAAGAGGAGAAAGGGGAGGAAGGAAGAGAAAAGAAGAGAAAAAGCAAAGAAGCTACTAAGAGTTTGTTGTTTGTTTGTTTTTTGCAGTTTTTGGCTGGGACTGGGTTTGAACCCGCCACCTCCGGAATATGGGGCCAGTGCCCTACTCCTTTGAGCCACAGGTACCGCCCTAAGAGTATTTTTTGAAATAAAAATTGTTTTGAAAACAAGAAAAAACTGGGGGACTGGGCACCTAATCAGGGACTATTTTTCAACCTGGGAAGCACATTTAGAATCACCCTGGCAGCACTGAAAGACTCTCTAGGGGTGGGGTCCCCATGTGAGGATACTACAGCTCCCGGGTGATGTTAACATACATCCTGTCTCAAGAACTGCTGTGACAAGGCCGTGACAGAGCAGCCACCATAGTCACAGGCACTTGTCCAAGAAACTCTCACAGAACTCCCTGCATAAAACCAGCAGCTCAGAAGACACACACCATGAAAACAGGCCCAAAGTATCTTTGCTCACTAGCCTGGGGTCAGGAAATAGCAAAAAAGGTGATTCTTATGAGAGTGCAGTCTCATGGATGCTCCTCCATGGCGTGAAGAATTAACTCCAAAATGGCTTTGCACCCATGAAACTTGTAAGACCCAGACAAGAAAATAGAGATCACTTAATAAGGCTGCCTTAAAGACATGATGTAGGACTCCTAGGGAAAGTCACTGTCACAAAAGATGAAAAGTTGAAATATGAAAACACCCCCCAAAATAAAACATCTTGATAGAGTTGTCAAGAGTCACATGGGGAAGAGAGATTACAGTTAAATCTGAAAGGGGACTTTAAAGTACATATATCTAGTGAGACGGAGAAGAAACAGAAGCCAAGAACATAGCTTAACCAAAAAAGCATGATTTTTAAAGAGATACAGGAATTCTCAAACTAAAATATGCAGGTGTTTAAATAAGTAACTCCATATACATGCTCAATGAAACATAGAAGAAGAATTATTGACTAGAAAGACGGCCCTGAGCACCAGACCCAGAATGTACATCAGAGAAATAGAGAAACGAAAAATATGGATCCAGAGTTATGAGAAATGGAAAAAAGAATAAGAAACTCTGATAGAAATTCAAAAGAAGAGAATTGAAAGAACAGAGAAATATTAGAAGAGATAATCGCAAAATTTTCCAGAACTAAACAAAAACACAAGTATTCACATGGGGAAAAAAATTAAATGAATGCCAAATAGGAGAAATTTAAAAAACAAAAAAATCATGCCTAAATAATGGTGAAATCAGAAAACAAAAATAAAAAAAAAATCAGGAAAGCATCAAGTGTTAGAAAGAAAGAAAACTAAGAAGATAGCTCAAAGAAGCAATAGTTAGACATTAACAGACTTTGCATCAGCAACAACAGTTGGCAGTGAAATAATATTGTAAAAATGCTAAAAGAAAATGATTGCCAAAGTGTAATATTATCATTAAAGGATGAAGAGTAAATAAAAACATTTTCAGACACAAAAATGTCTGAAACACATAGCCGAAGAAGTTTGTATCCAAAATATACAAAGAACTTTTAAAACATCACATAAGAAAACAACTCAATTGTTAAAATGGGGAAAGATCTAAACAAACATCTCACCAAAAAAGATACTCAGATGGCAAGTAAGCATATGAAAAGATGTTCAGCATCAGACATCATCAGGGAATTGCAAAGTGAAATAAAACAACCATGAGACACAACTATACCCCTATTATAGAATAGCTAAAATCCAAAACCGTAACACTCCCCGTGTGGCTAGGGAGGTGGAGCACTGGGAACTCCAGTTCACAGTTAGTGGGAATGCAGAACAGTGCACACCTGGGAAAACGTTTTGGGCAGTTTTTACGAAGCTAAACACAGACTTAAAATATGATCCTACAACCACACTATTAGGTATTTACCCAATCCAGTTGAAAACTCAGGTCCGCACAGAAAAAAAATGTTACAGTTTTATTTACCACTCCCAAAACTGGAAGCAACACATCCTTCCTTTACTGGGTGAATGGACAGACCCACTGTGGGCGATCCATACAATGTATCACAATTATTCAGCAACTGGAAGACGTCAATTACCAAGCCCCGAAAAGATGTAACTTTACGTGCATATCGCTAAATGAAACAAACCAGTCTGCAAGGCTATATGATTCCAATCATAACACTTTCTAGAAAAGGCCAAACTACAGAGGCAGTAAAAAGATTAGACGTTGCCAGCAGCTCAGAGGAAGTGGAAGGCTAAACAGGTGAAGCCCAGTGGATTCTGAAGGCAGGGAAACTAGTACATATGATACAGTAATGGGAGGTACTTGCCCTTATACATGTACATTTGTCAAAATACATAAACTGAATAACATAAAGGGGGGAAGTTAATGTAAACTACAGACTTGGTTAATAATAATGTATCACTATTGACTCACTTATAACAAATACACCACATTAAAGCAAGATGGGAATAATAGGAGAAACTGTTGGGGCAAAGGGTATGTGGGAATGCTATCCAGCGGTCCCAATCTTTTTGGCACCAGGGACCAGTTTCATGGAAGACCATTTCTCCATGGCCAGGGGCAGGGCACGTGGAGATCTGACAAGAGGCAGCGCTCAGGCAGGGACGCTACGGGGAGCAGCTGTAAATACAGAGGAAGCTCGGTTCACCCACAACCCACCTCCTGCTCTATGAATTGGTTCCTAACAGGCCAGGGACTGGTCCTGGCCTGCAGCCCAGGAGTCGAAGATCACAGCTCTATACTATATCTTCAATTTTTCTGTAGTTCTAAAACTGTTCTAAAAAAGACAGTCTTATAATTAGAAAAATGAAAAAAAAAAAAAAGGCAATTACTATGCATATACCCTTTAGGAGACAACTCTGAAAAAATAAGCATCAGCAAAAAGGGACACTGAACTCGAAGGATTAACAAAGAAATGGGTTAATATGTTAGGAAACTGAAAGATTTGGTGACTACTTAAAAGCATATGCTAATTTTGAAGGTTTTAAAAATGAAGAAATTGTGTATCCCTGTGTACCGTGTGTGAATTATATCTCAATAAAATTGTTACCAAAGAAGTGAGCATGCCTCATAACCCAGTAGTTCTATTTCTAATTACAAGTTCTCCCAATATGTGTGGAGTAAGAATATTATGGCAACATCATTTGCAATTTCAAAAACAAGGAAATGATTTAAATAAATGCCCATCAGGAATGGAATATTGTTCATGGAAATATGTATGATAAGGCATAAAAAGAGAATAGGACGATAGACAGCTCCATAAACGCTGAATGCCGGAGGGTCAGAGATGTGCAGATGAACAAAGGGCGTTTCAAAGTTACCATGTCCAAAATGAATCTAAGTCCACATAAAAACAGAACGCAGCATCCCCACCCCTGCCACCTTCCCCACCTCAGAAAATGGCACTATCGTTCACCCCAGGTAAATGACAGCATCAGAAATTCCCTAGATGTCGTCCTCGGCTTCTCTCCCATTTTCACCCCATCCTCGTCCTCCAGGACGTGCTGTGGGGTCCCCTGAATCTACCCACTTCTCAGCACCGACCCAAGTGCCAGCCTCCATGGGCTCTGGAGTTGAGGCTGTAACAGCCGTCATTTTCTGCTGTCCTGTTTGCACGTTTACAGCCAAGAGATCCTTATAAAACATAAATAAGATCATGACCTCATCCTCTCAAACTTACAACAAAACCTGAAGTCCTTTTTGTGGTCACTGCTGGGCCCTCCACTGGCTCAGTCTCATTTTACTTGTCTTCTTCCTTGGACCACCAGGCTCTTTCCACCTCTGAGTCTGGGCATTGGCTGGTCCCTCAATCTCACAGGTTTTCAGCAGACTTGATAAGGCATGTGACCCTCATTTCACTGTATCAAGTGTGTGACCACCTAAAATAGGACCCACCACCTGGCTCATCTTCTAGCCTCTTCTACTTTTTTCCATCATATATTCATTATTGATTTATCATAATGAATGATTCCCCTTGGCAGAATGTGCATTCTTCCAGGGCAAAGACTTTTTTTGGTTTATTCCCCACTGTATCCCCAAAAATATGGCCCAGAGAAGACACTCAGAAAATACTTGTGGAAGGAATCACACATTCAATGATACTTTAAGTAGACTTCTACTTTACCAACAATAGATAAAAAAGATAGGAGGTGATGGGTGATGAGTACTGTCACCCATGAGGTGTTTGCTGCAGTCCTCTTGACTTTTTGGATATCTGACCTGAGACCATAATTCCCAGCCAAGTGGGGAGCCAGCCAAATGCATTTTCTGTAGGCAGAATCTGACGGATTCTTGCACTTCTTCCAGAATGTGGCCTGGGTGGGACGGGAGAAAAGCAGGGCAGCAGGCTCAGAGCTGGAGACCACAGGCTCTGGGGGCTTTGTCTTCCACTTGCTGTGAGGCTGGGGCAAGTCACATCCAACTCCCAGGCCTGAGCTGCCTCTACACCAGGCCAGGCTCCCCCTCTAATCAGGGGGAAGAGGCGGGGCTGTTCCTTTCCCTGGGGCTTAAGAGGACATGAAGAGGATGTCCCCTCTGGGGAGGAGATACAGCTGCTTCAGGATGACCTCAACTCTCCAACAGACTCCAACTCTCCAACAGGTAGACAGACAATTCACCTCTGCAATCCCACCTTCTGAAGTTTAACCAAAAGGTCTCTCAAGCTCCTTCTGGTTCCAAAATGCTAAAATTCATTGTTTCATATGTCTTGAATCTGTTCTCTTCCCACGGTTGAAGGAAATTAAAACAACCAAAAGCAACTTGCTTCTGAGCCATGGAGCTCACAAAGCATTTGCATGTGCCATCTCCTGCGAGCCTGCCAAGTCTATGAAGTACCCAGACCCCGAGCAGACATGAATACAACCCTCACTTCACAGCTGAGGAAACTGAGGCTGGGAGGGTAAAGGGGCCAGCCTACGAGAATGGGTTGTTTTCTGAAAATCAAGTGAGTTTAATCTCTAACATACCAGCAACTGGGCTCTGGGGCCTCTTGTCCCCAGCTGGGTGTAGTTGCTCCTTCTCAAATGTGACAATGACGACAGCAGGCTGAGAAAATCATGCAGGCCCCACAGATCCTGCCACGGTGCATTCTGAGGTTTAGGCGCCCAGGCTGAGTCTGCAGGTCTCTGCCAAGGCTGCCACAGGGCCCGCCCTCTTCCACCAATTCTTAATCAGCTTGAGATGATGTGTCCCATCTCACTTCACACTGGCCTCTCTGGATGAGCATCTCACTTCACACTGGCCTCTCTGGATGAGCCTTCATGCCCCGCAAGCCTGGGCCTTCCCTCCCCATCCTGTTCTTCCCACCCTGACCAAGTCTGAGCACCTTGCATTCCATGCTACTCCTTGACAGCACTTTTACTCTTGGAAATTTCTATGTACCTGTGGCTGTCTCCCCACACCCTCCACTGGAGCCCCATGAGGGCAGGAGCCAATCTGATTTCATCACTCCATCACCAAGTACAGAGTTTGAGATGATGAGGCAGGTGTGTGAGGCTGAGGGCCTCTGGCCCATCTGTGAGTGAGCAGGAGGGAAGACGGTGGAGCTTCTTGGCAATGCCACTCCCCTGGAGAGGACACCTCCAATGCCAAGGGCACAACCAAGAGCTGGGGGTCAAGAAGGTATGTTCTTGGTGCCAGCACTTGCCAAAAACCTGCCCTACCCCTGGACTTCTCATAAACTCTAAGAGCTAACAAATTCTCTTTATCATCCATGGCTATTTGAGGAGAGTTTTCTGTCACTCAAAAACAGAAAGAATCCTAACAGACACACTTCCCTGGCGAGACTGCCAGCCCCTCACAGCATGCTTTGTACGTTTCTGCCTTGCTTCCCCTAAGGGCTGGGCACCAAACAGGCAGTTAATAATTGCTTCTCTGTGACCTGGCTCCCACTTACTGTACATTCAACAAACATCTACTCAATGCTCCAGCACCGTTGATCCCTTAACCAGTCTGGTCTTTAATTCTGTCACCCATCCATCAAGTAAGGACTTGATGACACAAAAGACTCTTTCAACATCAGTATTCTGCAGCTGTCTTTGTGTCAGCTTTTTTAAAAGATGAGACAAATTATAGAAAAAGTGCACCCAGCACTAAAAGAGAACTATCATTTAAGATTTGTATTTTCAAAGTGTGCATCTAAAGGTGGGGCAGAGCAAAGCTAGCCCCACCAAATCCTACCCAAACACAAATCTCCAATTCAAGAAGCTGTTTTGCTTGTATCTCAGAATTCTAGAACAGTGAAATGCCACCACGGACGTTTTTCTGGGTAAGGTACAGGAGCCCCAGCCTCCAAAAGTTAGTGCCATGGGCCTAAGGTCTCCTGGTGTCCCCAGGACCCTGGGGGACTCCTAGACATAGCTCCCTCCTAAGCCCTGGTGGCGACCTGGCCCCCACTCCACTGTCAGCCCCTGCCCAGGATGGCAGAAGAAGACTGCTGACCAAGAGGGACCAGGCTCTGACCACACTGGCTCCCGTTTCTGTACCAGACGTGGCCTTTCCTGGAGCCTTGGAGCTCCGCCAACAGTGCCCTTCAGCTGGTGCTCAGAAGGGACAGCTTCCCCTTGTGTTAGGTCTCAGTGCCTCAAGGAAGTCCCTTCTGACGTCCCTGTGAGCCAGGCTCCCCTCGTCCCTCTGTTTGCTGTCATACTGGTCTGTTTTCTTCTTCAGAATACTAACTATACTAACTATAATTGCAAAAATACCCTTATTTTAACTCAATATGTCCCGCATACCAGACTGTAAGCTTCCAGGGTTCTTCTCACAATTGGCAACTAAGGCATGGAGGGGCTGCTTTGCTGTGCAGCCAAGCCAACCAGGGTCCTCAGCTGTCCTGTCTGTGCCAATGTCCAATGCCCCAGGACCTAGCACAATGCCTCACCCACAAAATATCAACTTGCTAAATATTTGCTGATGGACTGAAGAAGCCTTCCAAGGACCCTTGACAAAGCACCAGACACACAGCAGGTCAGACCTGAGAGTTCTCAGGGAAACCATCCAGTTGCCGCACAACTTTCAACCAAGACAGCACATCTGGGCTCCTGCAGGGGTCTGTGGGGAGCTATGAGAACACCATACACGCCCCTCACAGGACAATGACTGTGTACTGCTGCCAGGTTAACCACAGGGATGCCCAAACCCTCTGCTTTGCCAGAGAGAAAGAGAAAGGCCTACAAAAGAAAGTAATTGCCTGTAGTCCCAGCTACTTGGGAGGCTGAGGCAAGAGATTCACTTGAGCCCAAGAGTTAGAGGTTGCTGTGAGCTGTGACACCAAGGCACTCTACTGAGGGTGATAAAGTGAGACAAAAAAAAAAAAAGAAAGAAAGAAAGAAACTTATTTAAGTTAGATACTTTAGAGACTTTAACTCTGGTACTTGACACATACAAAGAACTTTTTCAAGTCCAATGCCAGCCCTACAGGTGGTTTAAAACACTCTGCCAACAGAGTTCCTTTTCTCGTGGAGGCTGGTGGGGAGGCCAAATCTGCCCATGTCAACATCCCACAATCACAAGCTGAAGCCTCCATCAGGGCTTAGAAAGCAAAAGTGCCGATGTTATTTGGATGGTGTGGCCCAGGGCTTCCGAGGGAGCCAGGACGCAGAAATGAGGTTGAGATGAGAGAAGATGCAAGAAGGGACAGGCTGGGAGGCAGGGAGGAGCCTGCTGCGCCATCATTCCCTGTTGTAGAAAGCAGACAACAGTAGGCCTTTTTTTTTTTTTTTTTTTTAAACAATTACCAAATATAAAACACTGAGTATAAATTTTTCTATTTTAGGGTTTTCTAAACAACGTTTAACTCTGTGAGTGTTTTACATCTAGGGTAAATATTTTCTGAGCATTTCCGGCCTTCGTCAGAGTGCTTATCTAAGAAGCTATTTCACTCTGCTCTTAATGGGAAAATTCCACATTCAACTCAGGCTACTTATCCTGCCCAGGAACCCACGAGCACTTGCCTTCCCTCAGTCTCCCAGGCGCGCCCACAATCGGAGCGGCATAGAGCCATTTCTCAAAGGCTATTTCCACCTGTGTCAACTGCACTTTCTCTTAATGAAGGGTGAGGACGTGGAGGACCACGTCAACGGCTCAGAGTGCAACGGCGTCAGCTCTGCCAAGCTGCAGGAATGTTTGGGAGAATTTAGTGACTGTAAAGCTGGGCTGCAGATGATAACAACTGAGGTACACAATTGGCAACTAAGGCATGGAGGGGCTGCTTTGCTTCGCAGCCAAGCCAAGTGACCAACTGTCACGCATCCCAGGATGGCAAGCACGAATGCACTGAGAGGTTCCCAGAGAGCGGCTGCACAGTCTGAGATGCACCTTCACGCCTCACCACATCTAGAGTAGACAACCAGACGGGCAAGCACAGGAGCACCTGCCCTCCCCGGTGCGGCTGTCTTGAGGCAGACAAGCCAGTTCTTTTCTAGTTGGAGCTTCTATCACTGTGAGCACTGGGGGATACACGTCAACACACCGTCTCACAACACAGATCATCCCCACCATGACTCTGTACAGCAGACTATATGTACATCTTACACATCACAAAACTGAGGGCTCAAACAAGGAAGTCGGGATGCAAACCCAGAGCTCGGACTCCAAATACGCATCCATTCCCCTATAGCTCTGCTTCCTCCAAATTTGAAGCTATCTCCCTAAGACTCTAACATGGCTCCTCCTCGTTCCCCAGGCTTCAGAGGGAAGGCAGAGAAGGCAAGTTCAACATGGAACATGTTTGAGTTATGACCGAGGTATCCAGCAGGCTGCTTGGCACATACATTCTCAATGGGGGCTCTTCAAAAGAAGAGTTCAGAGACTTCAGGGAACACATCAGTCAATTCCCAGGGGACCACTGAACCCCAGACAGGAAACACCGGCCAGAGCAAGAGACTCTACAGAAACTACAGGGCTGCAGGGAATAAGGAGCCCAATTGGAAAGGCCATGGAGGAGTCTGCAGTCTGCCCAGCCAGCCATGGCAGACACTAGACAGACTACATCAGGGTCAAGGACACAGAAGCATCCATGAAAACCTCTGGCCAAGACCAGGGCCTTCTTCCTAAGCATCTCTAAAAATAGGAAAGATGTAATTTTTCTCTAGTCACATACAGAATGATACTTAAGAACAGAAGTAGCTAAGAACCAATCTTGCACCTAGCTGCTTTAGTTCTTGGCTGAACAATCAAAGAGGCAACAGCGGGACACATGCAAAAGGCAAGGCTGTGGGGGCTGGATGGACTTGGCTCAAATTCAGGATCTGCCACCCACTAGCTGTGGAGCCTTAGGTAGGTCACTCGACTTCTCCGAGTTTAGCTTTCCTGTTAAGTAAAGTGTAAGTAATGCTTCCCATCCCCACTCCAGGCTGAAACTCAGACTAAATGGAATAGCTTATGAAAGCATCTTATACCCTCCTGTTGGACACCCAGCAGAGATGTCAAAACGAATGTCTTCTCACAACTGCTCCTGGGCAACCCCAGCCAGCTCTGACTCTGACCTTGGGGCTGGGACTTGAGTCAGAGGTATCTCACAAAACGTCCCTGGGGAACCAGCACAGCCACACCTTCAAACCTAAAGAGAATTTCCACAGAAATCTCTATCCTTGCTGACAGTGCCTATTTTCCTAAGGAGGTAACCTGTCACAGGAAGGGTATCCCAGAGTCAGATCCTTAGCAAACGTCCCCATGACCAACTAGCCAGCATTCAAAAAAGGCAGCTGCTGACCAAAGCCTGCAGGCAGTCATTCCCAGGAAATGCCCTCTAAGACAGGATTCTAGAGGGACCTCAGACCCAGACACACAGACTGAGATAAGTGGGTGGGACTCAAGGATTCTGACCCTCACATGACCCTGTGCACCAGATAGTAGCAGTAAGTTCACTTTCTCTGCAAAGTGACAAAGCCTCCAACCGCTGGGGAATGTCAAAAAACAGGGCTGCTCGGGTCTAAGTTATCCCTCCTCCAGCAGGAGAGGAAAGAAAACACATTTCTTTATATTTTACTTATGAGGAACAAACATCGACAAGATATAGGATCCACTGCTCTGTCTGCCACCAAAATGCACGGAACATAATTTCGTACGGAGCTACACCCGCTTAATTGTGATGCATTAAGTATTATGTTCATTGTTTCTGAAACTGGGTAGAAATGAATAATTTATTTCAGACAAAGGAAACTCTTGAATATGAAATGCCTCATCTTTTAAAATTACAATTTGGAAGGCAAGAATGAAAAAATACCCATAGCCAGTGAACCTTATATTGCTAATAGAAACAATGCTTCAACTGTTTCTACTTTGTTTGCAAACACTGCATTTTTTTTAAACATTCTTAAGAACCATCAGGACAAAACCCACTAGGTTTTCACCATCCTCACATCTGCTCAACACAGAGTCAGCATACCCAACATAAATTTTCTGTGTGGGCTGGGTAAAAGCCCTTTCTTCTCCCACTGTTGTGTGTTAGCTCACCTGGAATCTACACCCCATATCCCTGCAGTCCCTGCCATCCCCTTCCAGAACTTTCTTTGGGCATCCTAGTTCTCTTCCTCCCTGTTTTTCCTCTCTCTCCACCCTATCTCACTCTGCTCTGAGCTTTCTGCTTCACCACCGTCTCCCCGCAGCTCACACAATGCCTGGCACACAATCCATTCTCAAAGCATTGTGAGCTACTTCTATTTTTACAAGTTGATATTTTCAACTGAATCAAATTGGTGGTTGTCATTTCAGGTATGCCTACTGGTGGTTCTTTCTTTTCTTTTCTGAGCAGAGGGTATCTGCCTCCACTCAGATAATCTACTATTCCTGTGTCATTCTAATAAATCAGGGGAAAAGGAAGGAGTTCAAATACATATAGAAGGAAGACACTGGCAGTCGCCTGTCCACCCACTGTTTCCTGAGCAGTTCAGGAGTCCCGAGACTCACTAAATATTCCCATCTACAGAGAGAGGACCTGGAATGTTGTTAAGTAACTATTTCCACCATCCCACTGCTAGTAAGTGTGGCAGCATGGAATTCATATCTGGGTGTGCTTAACTCTCATCAGACTTTTGTTCTTTACCACTGAGCTCTTTTCCACGTTGTATAATCTCCTGGGGTCACAGGGTCCCCATCCCCTGTCCTCCTCCATCTCTGCCCCAATCTCTGGAATGAACACTAGAGCCTAACCCAGGAAAGCGCTTCTTGGCTCTGGGTGCTTCCTCCCACGGGTCACCAGCAGCCATGGAAAGGGGCAGCACCTCCTCTCCCTGCCCGCCCCCTCAAAACTACTATAAACACCCCAGCCCAAGGAAGACGCACAGCGGGGCTGGGGAGCATCTTAGGAAAAGGCTCCTGGAGCTGCAGTAAGCCCTGGCTGCGCGCCCACTGTCGCCCTCCCTCCTCACCCTTCCTCCAGGGTGCTGGTGTGCCCTGGGGTGAGTGGGCATTGCTTTCAATTAAGACAACTTAATTTACAACCTCTGAGTTTTTATTCAGATGTTCTCTTGTGAAATGTTCTGAATCGAGTTGAGAATTTGGCACAGAAAACAGCCAAGAGAGACAGAAGACAGACGGGAGAGCCAGAAAAAGAAAAGAGTAAACTGAAAATAAATGAAAGAACAAGCCAATACGTTGAGTCCTCCCTACAGGCACTACTGTCAGGGTCCAAGAAAGGCGAGGCAGCGCCGTCTGTTCCAGGCAGGAGGACAGTGCTGGCTGGGGAGCCAAACCCTCTCACACCTGAGCCACTCACTGTCCCCAAGGGAGAGAATAAAAGCCCACCCTGAACCCAGGAGAGAGGACAGTGATGGGGTTAAGGCCCCACAGAAAGGCAGGTGGAAACCCACTTCTGTAAGGAGTCCAGAATGTCCCATCCCCAGTGCCCACCTGGGGAGGCCTTGTTCACCAGTCATATCACTCTGTGTCCATAGGGCCCCAATGAACAACTGTCAGGGCCCCCCCTTCTCCTACCACAAGCCAAAATGCCTTCTACTTTCCAAGGCCCTTTGTGACTTGGTCCCAGACAACGTGGCTTCCTACATTTATTCCTGCTAGCACCTGTCCACTCTCTCTGCTCCCCAAGTGCCTTCATCCACCTTCCCAGGACAACCCAGGGGGGCCCAGGGAGCCTTATTGACATCTGCTCCTCTGCCCACCCTGCCCTTGGCACCTAAATGGTGGGATCTGTGTACTCTGTTTTGTGTTCTGGAGCCAGCCTCATGAATCTTTTCTCCCCAAGACAAGATAAGTCTGAAAGGGAAGAGCTTGAACTTGACCCACATCTGCTCTGTCTCCACCAGGGGCTGAGGCCCCATAATTCAGTGCTCCTGGCCTCATTGTTTGCTTCCCCAGAAGGTACTGCTATGATGAGGGGTTACTCACTGACAACTGACAAGAAGGCCTCATGTCCTTCTCCAGTCCAGAGCATCTAAAGCCCCTGTGTGTGCTTTTATAACACAAAACTGTATTAACTTGAACTGTCTGCAACTTCTGCTATTCTATTATGTTGACCTACTAAAATGGCAATTTCATATGATTCAATCTGAAAATTCCAGCAATGCTAAGGTTAATCAGCCATCCTGTTCCCCAGTTCTACTATGACATAGGCCAAGCCCCTAAGTGTGGCAAAACCACCTCTCTACTTAGCTTTTTCTCCACCATGTCTCAAACCTGAAGCCCCAATCACAGCAAATAGCCTATTAGCACCTTACTACCCACACTGTTGCCTCTGCCTGGAATGCTCTACTTACCAAACTCTTATCCATTCCACAAAACCCAATTCAAAAGTCCCATTCAGTAAGCCTTCTCTAAACTACAACTCTATCTAGTCAGTTACTCCCACCTTAAGGGTCACAAAAGCCCATGTGAGCTTTGTATAGAGATCTATTCACTCATCATAATTTATGTTTTTTATCCCTAAAACAACCAAAAAGGGAACTCTTAAGGGACTATTCCTGTTTACCTCTGAAGCACCTAGGTCTCTCATTTTCCTCATAGTAAGTTCTCAGTAAATACCTGACGAACGAACTCTAGAAGAATGAAATTCTACTATACTGAAAAACTGAAAACTGATAAGGATCACAGAAAGTGACCACTTCTTCATTCTAAAATAAATAAATACATTATTGATACAAAATATATATAATATGTAATATTATATGTATTAAATATATTAATATCACTCAAGGAAAAAAATGTCAATCCCCGCCTGTAATCCTAGCACTCGGGAAGGCCAAGGGTGGGGCGGATCGCCTGAATTCACAGGTTTGAGACCAGCCTAAGCAAGAGCAAGACCCCGTCTCAAAAATTAGCTGAGCATTGTGGCAGGCACCTGTAGTCCCAGCTACTTGGGAGGCTGAAGGCAGGATAATTGCTTGAACCCAAGAGTTTGAGGTTGCTGTGAGCTATGATGCCATGGCACTCTACTAAAAGTGACAAAGTCAGACTTGGTCTCGAAAAAAAAAAAAAGCCAATCCTTCCTGCAATGTGTGCTCTTAACCTTCATGAGATATTTTATCTGTTATATACGTGCAAAAGGACACTACAGCATGCCTTCTGGAGCCAGATTTCTGGTGAGAACGCTGGCTTTACCACTTCTTAGGTGTGTGCATTCAGAGAGGTCTCCTACATGGGCCTCAATTTTCCTATCCACCAAGTGGGGCCAAGAGTACCTCTACTAAACAAGGACTAAAAAAGCTTTTGAATATCAAGCACCTAGCTCATTGCCTTTCACAGATGTTTGCTGTCATTATTTTTACTTCTCCTTAGGTATCCTGGGAATGACAATCATTTCCAGTTGGAATATGTTTAGAGTTTCAGCCTCGTCCACTCTAATGCCACTTGCCATCCTTAAGCTTAGGAGAATATAGCAGTTCCACTGGGGACTCTTCGGAATTCAGGGATCTCCTGGCATCTTCTTCATCACGAGTTTATTCAAAACTCATAGTAACAGTGATCAATGAAACATTTCATAAACATGGGCTTTAAGAAACCTGCTGGCCTATTCCAACAAAGAATGCAATCGATACTTATTTTCATACATTATTAATCGTACACAAAACAATAATGTGCAAAGGACAACAGAAATAATAGTCGGCCTGGTGCTTCTTAGACAATTCATGGGGACGTGAGGACAGTGGTCCCAGCGTGGTGGAAGACGAATAGCACATTAGGTCACCTTAAAGTGAGACTAAACTATGTACTCTTTTCTTTACCACTGTGTAATGCTATTTATATGACAACATGACAAAAAAATGGCCCTAGGCATTCTGCTCCACTTTAGAAGCCTTCCATCTCACACGGAAATGAAAAAAGATACAATCCAGAAATTGCTTCTTTGGTTAATATTTCTGCAGTTCCGCAGGAATGGTTTTAATAGCATGCGTGTTCTGGATTTCGGCTGTCAATTAAGAACCCATCAGAATGCAGGGCTAACTATTAAAATAATAGGTACCGGTTTATATTTCAACTTTCAAGGCCCTTTGTCAAACAGTACATTAAGCTGGAAGATGGAGGAGGAGAAGGTAGGAATTAAGAAGGGAAATGACAGACTACATATCTCCTTCTGCAAAAAGGATCCTGTGCTTAAAATTTCATCACATAACAAGAGAAAGAGCACATGTTTTGGAGTCATAGGAACCAAGATTGGAGTCTGAGCTGGTCCAGGTATTGGCTGTGTGGCCCTGAGAAAGTTCCTCAACCTCTCTAAGCCTAGTTTTCCTCCTCAGAAATCAGCACAGTATCTATCTTTTCCCATCATGAGGAACCAAAAGGAAGTCCAGACCTTGAACAGGCAGCAGACACACAGCAGGGGCTCCCCCAGAGAGACTCCCCTCCCCACGCTCACTTCCCTCTAAAGCCATTGTAGGTTTGCAGAATATAGTTCTGGAGTGGGCAGAGTTCCAAAAGCAACTGTGGTTTGACCAAAAAATAGGCCATTTGACCAATGATTAAAAGTCTGTCATATGCTAATGCTTGGATAGGGCGGACCTGGGGCCAATTTAGTAAGAGTAAATTGCAATTGATTTTCGAAGAAATTGCTTGTTCTCTCGCCTTTCCTCAGCTGTGTCTCTCTCACACACAGCTGCCTTTGTCACAGCCAGGACCAACTGAAACACGTGTCAGGAAAGATCTTTTTGAGGCAAGATATTTGACAGTACCCACACTTACACACAGTATAAATACATGCACACACGAGCAGACAGATCTCTATCTACGTCTGTGTGCGTGTGTATACATGTTTATATAGATATTTTAGAGGGCTCTCATATTTAGAAACAATTCTGCCACCACAGCCATATCCTTCTGTATGTTCTGCAAATCCCTCTGTGGATCTGGAGAGCTATCCTGAGTCATTTTTATTTTTACAACAACCTACTATTTGAAGAAAGATCATAAAAGAACACACCCCTAAAATCTTCTCTCTATAGACCCAGCACTTCTGTCTATGCAAATCCTGGATTTGAAAAGAAAATGGTTAAAAGATCGCAGAAGATAAAAAATCCTAATAATAAAGGTTAACAATGGCTGCTTTCACCCCTAACTTCTGATATGGTGATAAAGCCTCTTAGAACATTAATTAGAATGGAAAGGAAGATGAAAGAAATGCCCAGGGGACATAATAAATTAGCCCCTTATGCAAATTACCCATTCATTTTCATCACTGACCCAGCCAGTTGAGTCTCTAAATTACGGGAAGTGGTTACCTTCTTTAACAAAAAATTCCAGATGAAAGATTAATTTCTTTTTTTAATCTGAGGACTGAGAGGGCTTAAAGCAACAAATAATTTCTCACTTTTTCCTTGCAGACAACCCTAAAGGGGGCAAAAAAAAAAAAAGGAAAATTAACATTCCAGCCTGTAGCTCCTGTCATAGAGACCTATTAATTAACCCTTGTTGCAAAACAATGGACAAATGCGCCCTTTACTAAAGTCAGTGGCTGTGGCTCCCACCCTAACTGCCACCAAACTAAAGAAATGAACTGTGGTATCCTGAAGGGTGCCAGATCTGAACAGATGAAAGCTCTCCTGAACTGAGGGAGGAAAACAGGAGACTGAGAGTTTTCAAATACCAATTTAAAAACAAACACACACCTAATTTTACTTGTCATCACTGTCCCAGACGATTTATGTCCTATTGTCCTATAAATTTATGCAACTCAGTTTTCTTATCAGTAAAATACAGGGATTGGAGTAGAACGACCTCCAAAAGTCCTACCGCATCTACAATCCAGTGATTTTATTTATCCCTTTGTAAAACAAAGATAGCACTTCCGATCATTTAATTTATTTAAACATAATCCTATGACATGCATTGTATCTGCTGAACTCACCCTCAGCTTGATTTTCTCTTTTTTACTCTCATTCCCACCCACCCCCAGTCCCTATTTTCTCCA
Organism: Loris lydekkerianus; assembly: GCA_963574355.1. Lineage (NCBI taxonomy): Eukaryota > Metazoa > Chordata > Mammalia > Primates > Lorisidae > Loris > Loris lydekkerianus. The sequence goes on along the minus strand of CAUYPK010016367.1, from coordinate 14,561 downwards.
TTTTTTTTTTTACTTTACCTTCTTTTATGTATGTAAATATTATATGATGCCTTAAATATATTCTACTTCAAAGTAAGGTAGCCTTTGAATCAACCTTGCTCTACGAATGTTATTAATATGAAAGATATATATGCCAAGATCACCAAGTTTCCTTGGTCATGAAGAAAATGCTAGAAAGAAAATCAGTAAGGCCTGGAATAATACAAGATTACACAACCCTTCAAGAAGGAAGGAAAAAATATTAAAGACTATCCCGGATCCCTGCCCTCATATAAAAGGAGGAAAGGACTCTGAGCCAGGGCACACCCTCGCCCAAGGTCACCCAGTTAGTTGGGGATAAATGAAGCTAGAAGCATAACCCAGGTCCCCTGACTCCTGGACCAGGACTTTTCTGACCAAACAAGGCCTGAGTTGTTAACTACTGTTGAGAAGTTGCTACCGTGTCTCAGAGAACAAAAAATAAAAAGGACATTCTTTGGAAAGAACAAGTTTCGACAGCAGAAAAATTAAGAGATGGCAAAAAGAAATACTTCAGAGAACTAAGGAGAAGGATTGAGGACAGACATATTGGCTATAAATAATTTGCACCTTGTAACAATCTTTAGTTCAGGCGATTACCTGTCACTCAGGGATGTTTTATCTCCCTTCTTCTGGTAACAGGACCTATAGTAAGTAACTCTATGCAAAATATTTAACTGTCCGTACCTTCACAGCCTTCACTGGAACACTCCAGCCTTTGCGCTAAGTATTTGGATACTAGAATGTCCTACTGCTTTATTCATGAACCTTCTTGAGGTTGACACATTTAATGCAATTAATCTAATCTTGCCGTTAGGAAGTGGTCGCTGAGACAGAAAGACACAAGTTCTTCAGGTAATCAAGCAGTCAACAGGAAAGAATATGTGTAAACTGTGACTTCATTTTTGCAAAAAAAAAAAAAAACATGTATGGATGTATGTATATATACTCATATACAGATTCACATATAGGAAAAATCAGAAAAGACTCCTAGCAACATGCTCACAGTAGACTCTCAGTGACTGAAACTTCTTTTCCTCTTTTTACCTGTTCGTAATTTCATATTGTTCTACAGGAAAAATGGATGGCTGAGGGGCAGGAGAGGGAGAGAATAAAAACCAAAAGCAGTGGTATGTGAAAGCGAAATGTAAGTGTACTTAGCAGAGCCTTTGGAGACGGAAGCCTCTCCCAGGTTTAAGGCATGCCCTTCTCAGGGAGCAGTAATTCTTGCTGCAATGAGGGTGTTCGAAAGAAGATTTATGGGGAGAGGGTGGAGGGATGGAATCAGCCAGCTGAGAAGGGGAGGCTGATCACAGAATCCTTAAGCACAGGAAGAGCTCCCACCTGGGTGATCACCGGCTGCAACAAACTCACCCCCAACCTAGGAGCACAAGGACAGGACTCCAAAGGAACTGGAGGGACTCAGAGCAGCAATGTGGAAGACATTCCCGTGGGGCAGTTAAGCCTCAAGCTGGGTTAGCAGGAGACAGCACTTTCCTTTAGGGCTTTTTAAACAGAGGATAGATTTTTCACAGCTTGTCCAAGGTGGTTTATGAGCAACCTTCCCGAAGGCTCAGGTGTGCCACCCTTTCAACACATGGAATCATGGTTCTGGGATCAGGGAATACAGTCTGCTGAAAAGAGTCCCAGTCTTGGGGTCAGGAGCAAGCCAACAGCAAGTCAGGGCTTTAGCACAGCATTAAAAATGACCAAGATATACTGAGGGCCACGCTTGTTTCAGGCACCATACTACGTATTTGATATACAGCACCTTTAATCCACAGGAACCTATAACGCAGTCATTATCATCATCCCATTTCACACCCAAGGAAGCTGAGCCACGGTCAGCTTGAAACAAAATGAGTGGCAGAGCTGGTTTCATTCACCCAGGTAGCGGGGGCTTCAGAGTTCAAGTTCTTTTTCCAGCACTTGTGACGATGTGGGGATCTGAAACTGCTCAGGGCACTGGTAGAACAGCAGCTGGTCAACCTTCCTTGCCTATGACACAGGGTGTCTGGGGCAAGACAGCAAGTCAATGACTATGTAAAAGAGTCTGAAAGGAAGACCAGAGCCAGATCTTTCCTGTAGTCACCAAGGTGCTAAGATAAGGCCTTGCAATGAGGAGGCCAAGTTGGACTGGGAAAACTAGACAGAGGGAGGTTGTGAAGAAGGCCGATGCAACGATAAGACGGGGCATTCTGGAAATGGAAAGACAGCAGGTAATCTCAGAAGGACTTGGCAATGGGTCCAGCTGAAGGAGTGAGAATGGGAGAAGGGATGGAAGTGACCCTACATATCACAGTGTAGATCACCAGGCAGATGACAAAGCCAATATATAAGACAGGAGACCCAGGAAGAGAGGGTACAAGGAGAAAAGCAGAGAGATGATGAGATCCAATTTGGATGGGCAGAGTTTGAAGTGACTAAGATACAACCAGATGGAGTTGTCCAGAACTCAGCTGGACATGCTGGGTCAGAGCTCAGGAAAGGCTAGAGAAGAGGGAAGGCTCCCAGTCATCAGATTAAGTGGCAGCTGAGGTCCCAGGAAGGGAGGCAGTTTGTCCAGAGAGTATACAGACAGAAAGAGGCCAACACTGACCTCCCCTACCGCACTGCCATGTCTTGGGAAAGGTTCCCCAGGCCTAAGCAGTGTGATTCTGGCCTAATTGCTTCTCCGCTCTGACCTTCAAAAGTCTGTACAACAGAGCAAGGACCCTTCTTCCCTGACATTCAGCCACTCACAATTGATGGGACACCTGCTCAGGACCAGAAAGGATGGTTGGTGCTGCACAGACATATGGCATAACAAGCAAGTCCCCAACTTTCCAGTGGGAAAGGCGGACACTTAAGTCAGCCCTCTGGATTCACTGTGATTGACAGCTAACATGAAGGCAAGTGCATAGTGCATCCTGAGTGAGTCCTGAGCGGAAGGGCTTGTCTGGGGGAATTCCAGGAAGGCTCCAGAGATGAAATTTGACCTTGGTATTGAAGAACTACCAGAAGACTTCCAAGCAAAGGCAAGGCCACATGCAAATGAACAGCAAAGTGAATGCACAGAAAATAGCCAGGGAATGGTCTGGCTCAGGGAATGGTCTGGCTCTGTGGTGGGAGGTGGTACATGGCTTCATGAAGGGGGCAGGGCCTGGTTGTGTAGCACCCCCACTGGCCTGCTACAGAGTTTACCACATGCCAGAGTTAAGTACCAGGGAACTAAAGGGGGTGCTCAAATGCAGAAACACCACCATTAAAGAACTGAGTAGAAAGGAAAGGACCATCACGCCCCCAACGGCTGCTATTCACAAGCCTTTCTCTCTATCATGACTCAACAAGAAAGCAAATGATATCATAAAGTTCATCTCTAACATGCAAAAAACAATTTTTTTTAGAAAAAGCGTCTCATTATGTTGCCCAGGCTGGAGTGCAGTAGGTGCCATCATAGTGCACTACAGCCTCAAACTCGGCTCAAGCAATCCTCCACCTTCAGCCTCCTAACGAGATGGGACTATAGGCCTGCACCACCATGCTGGGTTCATGCAACATTTATAATAATATATATTTTTAAAATAATGGCATTAATATAATAGTAGATGAAAGCAGATATGCTAAATGTAGTTAATTATTCATAGCATCATTCAGAAAAGGGGGCCAGGCTCAAAAGAGCCTAGGCACTTCTCATCCAGCAACAAACCATTTCCAATTAGTTGGGAACTAATGTCAAAATTCTAAGTCCTCCTGGGAAAGTCCCAGCCACTTCTAGAACTCAGAAGGGAAATGAGGAATGGTCCAGAAGGCTGAGGCTTTGCCTTGTATGCAGTACCATCAACTTTGATTCTGTTCAAGGAAGGCCCGGCGTCGCTTGACTCCTCTACAAAATCCAGTCTCCCGATCAATAATTTTAAACCTTGGAGCCTGGTTTTTCCCTTCCTGCCAAAGAGGGGCTTAAATCCTCCCTCTGATCCTCCATCAGGCTTTTCTTGGCACCCACTGAACTTTCAAAATTTCTCCCTGCTTTGCTCTCCCCCCTCCAGAGATTAAAAAGCAAACAAAAAAACCCAACAGGCTCATCATCATTTCAAATCACTATTTACTTCTCAATGTTTCCTGAACTTTTGTGAGGTAGAAAGGGGGAAGCAGAACAGAGGTTAAAGAGCAGGAGTCGTGGCTGGGCAGGCATTCAATACCCCATGGCTGCATCTGCCCCCAGAGCCGCTGGGGGTTCGCACAGCTCTGCCCCCTTGTCTCCCACCACCCTCTCCCATGTTCCCTCTTCTACCTGACATCCTCGCGCCTGGCTCACTTCTGCCTTTGTATACTCCTGCTCACGGCCTGACTCTTCATGTTCCAGACCCCTAAAAAACCACCCTGCCATCGACCTACAGGTACAACAGCCCTTCAAGCCCATAAGATGCCTTTGGCTCCTATCACGTTTCCAAAAGAGGAAACCCTCCAGCCTCCCACTGTGATGGTCATGTGAGCTGGCTTCTTGGTTTCCCTTCCGCGGTTCAGGCACCAGAACAGACGAGTTTTTAGACTCTACCTTATTTTTGTTCCCTTCCTTGTTCGCACAGGCCACTGATAATACTTCAACATGGCCTTTTATCTCGTTAGCAAGGAAACAGTGGCAAAGAGGGCGATGGGTCTGAGGAATCTAAAGAAAATGGAAAAGCAAGAAGGTACCATGTGTCTTGTCCAGTATGAGGAGTCACCCCACACTTAACGTTTGTGGATGGACGTACTCTATACGTTGAGCAGAGAAATCCAAATAGGGAAACTCTGATTGCTACCATATCTGTAGCAAGGCTGTCCTAGTTTCCTTAGACAGAGTTTCAAGGCAGAAAAGATGTTCTAGAAACTGAGATTCAAACATGAAATAAGCAACATTTATTTTCCTGCTTCTCCATCCTACAAAGGCCAAACTGGATAATATGCATTATTCAACAACTTAAAACCTCTCAAGACTCCATTTGGCTTCACTATCCCACTTAAGGAATACAGTCACTGTCAGAGGTCAAAGCTCATTAGTGATGGAACCCAAAGTCAATGCCCTTGAGATATAAAATGGAGCTCTAAACAAAGCTTGCCCAGCTCTGGTTAATTCATTATGACTTCTGGGTTCTCGGCAGGATGGGTCTTACAAACTCAGATACATATTTGCTATGAAAAGCAAATATGAGAGGGATCCAGTGAACCAGTGAAACCTGATCCATGCAGAAGAATTTCCTACACTCATAAAAGAAATTCAGACAAGCAAGTGGTATCTGAGAAGGACAACACCATTTTAAATGTGAAAATAATGGCAAGGATGGAAAGGTGAAGCAAAGGCACAGTGGGGGATGCTGGGTCCATGGGCTGTCACGGCTGGGGAGTATTTACTCTGATTACCAGACAGTGACTGAGAAAGGGGAGAGGAGTCTGTTAAAAACCCCAGGGCTCATACCAATTCTGAAGTTAAAACCCAAATGGCCCTTCTTCCTTGCTTACTTCTTCACTTCTCAATGTCCATGGGGAGTAAAGGTGTCCCTGCAGGTGTCCATGGATCCCCTTCCAGGAATCAGAACAAAGACTAAGCAGGCAGCAGGCAAGAGGCATTACTCCTTATACGCGGGAGGAGGTCAGGTTGCCTTTGCTACCCCATTGGCTACTGGTATGGCTACACACCATACCAGTACATCACTCGTCAACTACACGAGCTATTATCCTACCTGATCCCAGGGGACAGACAGTATCAGGAGGAGTTTGGACTGGAAATTATTGGCATTATTCAGGATGTTATACGAATTCTTCTAATACTCAACCTGTACCTTATTATCTTATCCCCAAACAGACGACACAAACACGCACACTTACTTTTTCTCTGAAGAAACAGACAGAATACTGTAGAAGAGGGCTTCTCAAGCTTCACATACAAATGAAGCACCCAGCCTAGGGATCTCATTAAATGCATATTCTGATTCAGTAGTGAAATGAGATTCTGCCCTTCTTCCAAATTCTCAAGCTATGTTGATGCTGATGGTCTAAGAATCACACTCCAAGTAACAAGAGGTAGATTTACAAAAGCTTAGAAACGAACAAATACGGGTTTAAATTCTCATTCTACCATTTAGGCATTTTGTGATCTTGGGCTGGTTTCCTAATTTCATCATCCCTCAATCTCCTCGTGTCTAAATAGGAAATAATAACACCTAAGAGGCACTTAACAGTGATTACATAAGTTAATGATATAATGCTCTTAACACAGTTCCTGGCATATAATAAGGGATTAATAAATGTCAGTTGCTGGCTGCCTTTAAGATTCATAAGAGTAGAGATGATAATTGGCTCAATGCCAAAATCACAATATACCTAGAACATAGTAGGTGTTCAGTGGCTGTTTAGTGAATGAACGGATCTACATATAACACTCCCACATGGGCCTAGCACAGTGGCTCATGCCTATGATCCTAGTATTTCAGAAAACCAAGGCAGGAGCATCCCTTAAAGCTAGGAGTTTGAACCCATTCTGGGCAATGTGAATACCCTGTCTCTACAAAAAATTAACAAAAAAATAATTAGCTAATAATAGTGGAATGTGCCTGCAGTCCCAGCTACTAGGAAGGATGAGGGTCACCAGAGGGCAGGAGTTGAAGGCTGCATCAAGGTCTAAGGATGTCATTCCTGGACAACCCAGTGAGATACTGTCTCAAAAAAAAAAAAAAAAAAAAAAAAAAAAATATATATATATATATATATATACACACACACACACATGTAATATCAATATTTACATACTCCCTTGGTTCTATGGCTTTTCTCCAGGAACATATAAAACATTTATAACACCAGAACACTCTCACCAGTAACAAACCATCATCTCATAGAATTAAATTCAACATTAACCACCATATTTAACCACCAAGAAACATATAATTTGTGGTTGCTATATATACTTAAGAAAACATCTTAACTGTAAATAAATAAAGATAACATCAGTCTGGAATCTGTATGTCATTTAGAGAAAGTATTGCCTTATTCATTATTGATGCACTGTCTGAATACAGATGTTACGAAAAACTTAAGTCTAAAACTAAGTTCATTTCCAAACCACACGTAGAAATGCAAAGAAAGACAAAACAAACCATGGGGGTAGTAAGACTACATTTTAAAAGGCCGTCGGGACAGGAGTACATTCTCTTATAAACACACACACTTGCTCAAGAAAAAATAGAAACAGAAGAATTGTTAACAAATGGTAGAGCTTAATCTTTTAAATCAAAGGCAGATGAGTGAATTCATCCAAAAATTTTCAATAGTCTAAGATTATCTTCAGGCATCTTGTAAAGTATGTGGCATCATGTGAATAGATCCCATTTCCAGGGAGGCAGTGTGCAAGGTATACAGCAAGAAGAGACTACGATTGCCACCTACAGACAGAAGTGGCACTCCCTTTGTAGGAGTTGGCCAATCATATTTCAATGTGAAAAAAAAAAAAATCCAACCAAGTCACCTCCCTCCAACCTCTTCCAAATCACCGTAACATACTACTTCATTTAGAATTACTTTCAAGTCATACAATCATCTCTAGGCATTCTGCCTCTTCATTATCATCATCCTATTTCTAATTTCCCAGAAACATGGTGCCATTCAACTATCTACTTATACACTACTTGAGAGCCAAAGAGAATGCAAGCCAAGAAATTCAAGCAGACAAAGGCATCAGAGTGGAAGTATAAATCTGCTTACCTGATATGAATGGGACCACCCGGAATATATCTGACAACCTGCTGTTAACTGGTTCATATGGGGAATCCTCCAGCAGATCATTTCCTAAAAACAATAGAAAGATCAGACTCAGATCTGAAAAACAGATATACTTCAAGCAGTTTTTCACTGCTGAGTCTGAATTCTAATTATGTTATGATTGTGTAACAGAAAGATGCTGAAACTTCCAAAGATTGCAAATGCATCTATTTGGCTATAGTTATTACTCATAAAAACACTGGAGAACAACCCAGGCAGATCTTGCCAGAAAACTCTCCTACTCTTTGCAAAGGAATGAAATTAGAAAGAGCTGGTGACGTCACAAGCCCTGCTTGCCTCAAGGAGCCAATGGAAGAAAAGTGACCCAGGCAAGACCCACACTTCTATTTGCTCCCAAACATGGCATGCAGTCAGAAAGCAGGTACCCTGACTATTAAACAGTCCAGCTCTGAAATAGGTTTTCATTAATGGATTTGGAAGAAGTGGTAGCTGACAGGTCAAATCGGTATATGACAAATCCTCAGCTTGGGTCTCAGTGGAGAATGAATGCACAGAATGTTTGTGTTAGATTTACAAACATGAGCCACCTCTGGCCCCCCAAAATCCCCACTGGAATGGATGGTTGTGGCAAGTGAATCTTTCTCTCCCTGAGCTACTTCTGTGTTAACCAAGATTGAACCACACCAGCTGGTTCAAGACTCACCTAATCTAAGATGACAAATGGTTTTTCACACATATGCCTTTTATCAGGGTTGAGGGGGTTCTACTGGACCTTTTATAATTCTTTATCTTATGTCAGAATGGGTTAAAGGGAAAAAGAAAAGGGGAAACTCCAGGCAAGATGCAGGGGCAAGCTTTCCTGTTACTCTGTGAAGCCAGCTAAAGGCTCAGGCAGGCTCTCCTTAGATTCCAAGGCTTAGAAGTTTGAGGTTCCTTGGGTGACCTTAGTGGGTTCCTTCTCCGATGCTCCACCAGGTTTCAGAGGGGTCAGGGCGGTCCCCAGGGAGCCTCCCCCAAAAACAATCAGGCCCAACAGTGCTGCTCTGGCCCCAGCAAACACCAGCTGCCGCTATCCCAGGAGGCCAAGGAAAGGTCCTCACTCCACAGCTGGGGAGAAGCAGCAGAGGGTAAGACCGGCCGGCCTGGGGACGCAGGGCCCGCCCACCTTTGGGAGGGACAGTGCAGGGCGGGGCGGGGGGCGTCCGTCCGCGCGTACCCTGCAGACTCTGGTACATGCTCCAGTAAATGCGCAAGCAGTTTTTCTCCTTCTTCATGCCCCGCTTGCAGCGGCAGTTGTACAGCGACTTCTGCTTCAGGGCCTCCATGGCGCTGCGGCACTCGTCCTTGGCCTCCAGGCCAGACGCCAGGCTGAAGTTGGTCTCCTTGCCCGCCACGCACTGCCTCAGCGTGCGGTACTTAGTGCTGCAGCTCTGCTCCTTCAGGCACTGGTCGCTGGCTTTCACGCAGTCCAGGCGATCCCCGCCGCTCACCTCGGCGGACAGGAGCAAGTCTGCGGGGTGGAGGGGAGGGAGCCTGAGTGCCGCGGGACAGAGACCCCAAAGCCCCTGTCCCGTGAGAAGGTACGCGCCCAGGTCGGACAAGGACGCTTGGCCACACGTTCTGGGGCGCCCTGCTCAGGCTGCGGGCCCACCCCCCTACACCCGGGTAACCGTTTTCCAGTCCCGTGGAACTCCTGCCCCATCCCCTCCTCCTCTCCCTCAGAGAGGGTGGCGCAAGCTCAGCCCTCGGGCTTTGAGCGCTGTACTCCGAAGCTAGTGCTGTCCAACGCGCTCACCAGCCCTCGACCCCGGGGCGGCACGGCCGGAGCAGGGCTCCAGCCGCTCCCTGAGCCCGGCGCGGCTGACCCTCGGAGACTGTCCGAGGAGGATCGGTGGCCCACAGGGCGCCGGCCGCGTGCTGGGCTGGGGCGGGCTAGCAGTGGCCAGCGGTCCGCCGGGCCGGGAGCACCGAGACGCTACTTGGGGCTCGGGGAAAAGTTTTCCCTTCGAAGTTTGCTCTCCCGACCCAACGCTCGCCCATGCTCCACCTGCCCGCCGCGCCTCTGCGAGATCCTGGGACTCGCGAAGGGCGCAGGGCCGGAGGCTGGAGGGCCCCTTGGTTCCCCGCCAGGCTGGATCATTAAAACTACTAGAAACAAAAACCACGCACGAACAGCTGCAGTCACTGCCTCGCCACCATCGCCTCCCTAGCCAGAGCATTCATGATCCCCGTCCCCCAAAGAAAACTTCCTCCCACATCCACCGCACCCGCGCCTCATTTGGGGGTTACGGGGGCAGGATCTTCTGCGAACGACCCTCCGGTCTTTCTCTGAGGATAAGAAAACCAGTGGGGGCCTCGACTTACCCAGGAGCGGCAGCACGAAGTACAGGGTCGCCAGGAACATGGTTTCGGCGCGCAGCTGGTCCCTTTCCCCCCAAAAAATTCCCGAGCCGCCGCTGGGTCTCTCCAAGGGAGCTCAGCATGCAGCGATCTCCGGACCGCCGCGCTCCTCTGGCCGCTCAAAGTTGAGCTCCATCCAGTGTAAGAGGAAACTCCCGGACCGTCAGCCACCACCGCCGCCGGCGACTCGGCTCCAGGAGGGTGGCGGGGCGCGATGGCGGGAGGCGGTTCCGCTTTTAGGGGTTCAGGTCCGACTCAACCTAGAAGGGAAAGCGAGCTTTGAAATGAGAGCAGAGAACGCTGAAGCCTCCACTCCCCGTCCCTCTGCTCTCCCCTGCTCCCGCCTTGGGGGTCTTCTCTATGCCCGGGTGAGGACCCACCCCCACCGGGTCGGGGCGCAGGGGGCGCATGTGCGTATATTCCCGGCGGCCTCTAACTTGGGGCGGGGAGAGCTGGAAAGATCCGACGCAGGGTCCCAAAGTCCAAGAGGCTGAACGCAAACAAACAAACAGACGTTACTTTCTGAGGGCCAGGAGCTGACTGGCGGCTGCCTGGAGTCGGAGCCCTCGGCGGCGGCGGTAGCTCCGTAGCCAGCACCGGCGCGGAAAGAGCCCCTTCTCCCAGGAAGTTGGCCGCCCCCTCCTCGCGCTGGCTGGTTAGCTCGCTCAGCTGCCCGACCTCCACTACCAGACCACCACTGGTTACCCCCGTGTCGCGGTCCTCTCTATTCCCGGGGCTCGCCTTTCTGAGGCGGCGGGTGAGGGGGAGAAACCCCGCTTGTGCGCCCCTACCCGCCGAGCGTCCTCCGCTCGCTTCCGGGAGTCCCCGCCCCTCACACACTCGCCCTGGGCCCAAGACTCCGGCGCATCCGCACCCCAGCCCAGGACTAGCGGGCGGGGCTTCTGTCCCCGAACAGGTGCAGTCGGGCTACACGAGTGCCCCCCGGTACCCCAAAGTTTGGGAAGCGGCAATGGGTTCTCATATCGAACAAGAAAACTCTCCAAATGCCACCAACCTGGCCTCAACCGACCGCGTCCAGCTGTGGCGAGAAGCCAGTTTATTTATTTATTTATTTATTCTTAGGGGGGTGGTGTCCCCGCCCCCTCCTTCCCTTTCCGTGCTCGCTTTCTCTGCCCTAGGGGAAAAAAGAGATGCCGTAATCTTCGAGAGTAGTCCGAGAGTTGATTTTGGCCAGGACGATTTCCGAGCAGAGCCCCGGTTCAGATGCCGGTTAGGGATGATAGTGGTTATTGGAAGCAGCGCGGAGGATGGCGAGTGCGGAGGCCAGATTTTTGCCGGCCAGAAGACCCTCGGCCTGCTCCTCCCGCTGCCCGGCAGCGCACCGGCAGCTCGTTCCGGAGCTCGCCCGCACGCCGCCGCAGACGCACAAGCTCGCTGCTCAGTGGGACCCGGGGCTGGACCCGCAAGCGCGCACAGGACACGCAGAGCTCCGCAGCCGGCGCAGGGTGCTGCCAGTCAGTCTCTCTCTCTCTCTCTCTCTCTCTCTCTCTTTCTCTCTCACTCTCGCACACCCCTCAAACGGGCACAATGCACAAGGGCTCTTTCTTCTTAGTGCGATGGAGCCAGACCCTTTTTCCGGGCACAAAGTTTTCCCCCCACGTCACTCGCATCAGTGACTCAAGACTTGGCGCGTTAAAGACACACTCAGACCCAGGCCCCCGGGGCGGCATTCGCGAGATGCGCCCACCCGTTCTTCCACGCCAGCGCGCACTCACTCACACTCACACAGGCACTTACTGGCTCTACTCTCTCCTCCAGCTTGGATGAGACAAAAGGGGAGCCCCAGCCCACTGCGGTCAGACCTGCCTTTGGGAAATTTATAAGCTGCTCTCCATCTTGGCTGTTTCAATAGTAAATTAAAAAAAAAAAAGAAAGAAAGAAAAAGCCCAGCACGTACTGTCCTTCGCCCGGTCCCTGGGACCGCTAGATACCAATGGGGCTGCTCCGTAACCCCCACCCCCGCGCTCCCTCCCGCACGCTCGCTCCCGCTCCCGCACGCTGGGGGGCGCCCGGGGCTCCCGAGTCTACTCGGGGTCCAGAGTCTAGAGACAGCCCGCAGGGGTGGGAGGCCAACTGGCCGCTCGGGCTCCTATTCGGGATCTTTGCTGATGTCCAAGTTCATCTCTCAGGGAAACCGAGTTTGAATCAAGTCTGCAGGAGCCCAGCTGTCAAATCTGCAAGCCCATCAGACCAGACAATGGGCCGCCACAGAGGACAGAAAAGAAACGCTGGTTTTGATGGAAGGGGGTTAATTGAAAAGGGCAAGCGCTTTGGTTGAAGTTTGAGGCCCCGGTGTAAGAGCGGGGAGAAGAGGAGGAGGAAGGAGGGGAGTTGGTAGCTGTCCTTTCAACTACACAGCAGCCTGGCGCGCTCTCAGCTGCAGCGGCTGCTCCTGGACGCGCTGCGCACTGCTTCCGGTCGCCACCGAGTGTCTGCGCCTCAATGGTCGCCCCAAACGCAGGGTACATCCAGCCAATCCACGATCCGGGTTTGCTGTGCACGTGCTCCTCAGGGTCAGGTGTGAGGAAACTGACGCCTTCATCAGACACCCCTCCCCCAACACGCACACACAGTCACACCACACACGGATTTTTAGTTCAGTGTATCAGTTTACATTTGGTGCGTGAGTAAACAAAGCAAACATATGTCACATTTTTGCGACAGATGGTTCAAACCAAGGGCTACTTAAGTTCTCTTTCTGTAGCAGTGGTAGCAGTCTAAGTTACAGCGTCAGTAAGTAGAAGTGCAGTTAAGTCATCCAGTCAGTTGCTTTGACTTACAGAAGTTTATTCTATTTTCACACACAAAGTAGAGAAATCCTGGGGAGGTGATTTTAGTAAGAGGAGGACTGAATATGAATTAACAGTTTGTTTAAAGGATGCTCCTCCCTGGACACCAAAACATAAAACTGTCTTTCAATGTTCCATTTTATGAGTGGAGGAGAATATCTTCCTTGGGAAAAATCAGTCATTAGAATTTGAATTTTCGATAGATGACCTGGCCCCTATCAGGGCTGACCACTTGGGATGGTTGGATAATGAGGTTTAAGACATCATCCACCTCTTTTGTTTTCTATTTTTAGAAGTGGCTCCATGTTACCCTACAGAAATCTTTTAAATCAAATTTGAACAGAGTAAGGGAAAGGTAAGCCAGAAGCCCTCCAAATATAGACTACAGGACTTCTTTTTAAAGTGTAAATACCCTCAGACTTAGGATGTTTCAGCTTACAATTTTTAGACTTTACTATGGTGCAAAAGCCCTGTATGTTCTGTAGAAACTGTTATTTCCAAAACCATTCTGTTTTTTACTTTCACTTGAGATATTCAGCACTTTATTATGTAATAACATAAACACTGTGTTAGATGATTTTAGCCCAACTATAGACGAATATAAGTGTTCTGAGCCTTTAAGATAGAGTAGGCTAAGCTACCATGTTCAGTAGGTTAGGTGTATTAAATGTATTTTTGACTTACAATATTTTCAGTTTATAATGAGTTTATCAGGATGTAACCTAATTGTAAGCAAGAAGCATCTGTACTTGCAACTTCACGAATATTTCAGAACCATCCACTCACACTGGTTCTTATTAGGTTCTTTTGTTTATTTATTTATTTAGAGACAGGTTGGCGTATAGTGGTATGACCATAGTCCACTACAGCATCTAACTCCTTGGTTCAAGTGATTCTCTTGTCTCAGTCTCCAGAGGAGTTAGGACTACAGATGCATGCCATCGCACCTGGCTAATTTTTTAATTCTGTTGCAGTGACAGGGTCTCACTGTGTTGCTCAAGCTGGTGTCAAACTCCTGGGCTCAAGCAGTCCTTCTCCCCACCCCCCACCCCACCCCTGACCTCCTAACATGCTAGGATTACAAGCATGAGCCACTGCCTCCAGCCTAACTAGTCCTTCTTAAATTCTTACTGATGATGAAAGCAGAGCTTTGTTTTTAAAAGATAATAATAAACCACTGATGCTATCATTATGGTGTCCATTAGAACAGCTAAACGTGTAGCTAGGTCGATGAAATAAATTAAACAAAAGAAAACTGCAGTTCTTCAGCCACTAGAGGGAACCACATTTCAAGTGGCCACATGTGGCAAGTGGCTACACTATTGGACAGCACAGATACACCACATTCCTACCCAAGTTCTAGTAGACAGCTCTACCCTATATGACTTGTGTGAAATTAGTTAATAGGATGTGCATATAAAATTCTTAGAAGAATGGAGTAGCGTCAAGTGAATGTTTTTTTTTTTTTTTTATTAAATCATAGCTATGTACATTGGTATGATCATGGGGCATCATACACTAGTTTCACAGACTGGTTGACACGTTTATATCACACTGGTTAACATAGCCTTCCTGGCAATTTCACAGTTATTGTGT
>CAUYPK010016366.1:0-54504 GCA_963574355.1 Loris lydekkerianus | reverse complement strand
AATTTCCCTCTTAGGACTGCCTTTGCAGTATCCCAGAGGTTCTGGTAATTCGTGTCTTGATTGTTGTTTTGTTCCAAAAATTTGGTGATTTACTTCTTAATCTCATCTATAACCCATGTATCCTTCAGCATAAGGTTGTTTAGCTTCCATGTTTTTGTATTGGTATCCAGGTTCCTGTTGTTATTGAGTTCAACTTTTATTCCATGATGGTCTGAGAAGATGCAAGGAATAATTTCTATTTTTCTAAATTTGCTGAGGTTAGATCTGTGGCCTAGGATGTGGTCGATTTTGGAGTATGTTCTGTGGGCTGATGAGAAGAATGTGTCAGTTTTGTTGGGATGAAATGTTCTGTAGATGTCTGTTAAGTCCGGATGTTGAATGGTTGAGTTTAAATCTAAAATGTCTTTGCTTAGCTTCTTTTTGGAGGAACTATCAAGGACAGCAAAAGGGGTCTTAAAATCTCCAACTACTATGGAAGTGGAGGAAATCGAGTTGCTCATGTCTGTTAGAGTTTCTCTTATAAATTGAGGTGTGTTGTGGTTGGGTGCATAAATATTAATAATTGAGATCTCATCTTATTGAGTATTACCTTTAACAAATATGAAGTGTCCATCTTTATCCTTAATTATTTTGGTTGGTTTAAAGCCTATTGCGTCTGCGAACAGGATTGCAATGCCTGCTTTTTTCTGCTTTCCATTTGCCTTGAGTATAGGTGACCATCCCTTCACCTTCAGTCTATGTTTGTCTTTTAATGTAAGATGCGATTCTTGGATGAAGCAGATATCTGGCTTAAGTTTGTGTATCCAGTCAGCCCACCTGTGCCTCTTTAGAGGAGAATTTAAACCATTCATATTAATTGAGAATATTGATAAGCCTTTCCAGAGTCCAGTGGACATTTTTAATCCTTTTGCGATTGTGAAAGTTGGAATTTGATCAAAAATTTTTCTGTTGGGTTTACATTTGTGGTGGAGAATTTTGCTCGTCTTTATGGAGTATAGGTCTAAGAATGTCCTGGAGAGCTGGTTTGGTTGTGGCAAATTTCTTCAACATGTGAATGTCATTGAAGTATTTAATTTCTCCGTCATAAATGAAGCTCAGTTTACATGATTCTGGGTTGAAAGTTATTTTGTTTTAGGAGATTAAAAGTCAATGATTATCCTCTTCTAGTTGAAAAGTTTCAGCAGAGAGATCTGCAGTTATTCTAATATTCTTCCCCTTGTAGGTAATGGTTTTCTTTCCTCTGGCAGCTTTTACAATTTTCTCCTTCATATTAACTTTAGTGAAATTGATTATGATGTGTCTGGGGGATGTCTTATTTGGGTTGAGTCATGCTGGAGTTCTGAAACTATCTGCTATCTGAATTTTGGAACCCTTTGGCATATCTGGAAAGTTCTCCTTCATAATCTCATGGAGAAGAGACTCTGTGCCTTGTGAAGCCACTTCATCACTTTCAAGGATCCCTATAAGACGAATATTGGTTTTCTTCAAATTATCCCAGAACTCTCTGAAAGAGTGGTCTGTTTTTGCTCTCCATTTCTCTTCTTCTTTGAGGGTTTCGGAGTGTTCAAAAGCTTTGTCTTCAGTGTCAGAAATCCTTTCTTCTGCTTGCTCCATTCTGTTACTCAGGGATTCTGCTGTCTTTCTCAGATCTTTGAGGGATGGAACTTCTTGTCTCATTGTGTCAAAATCTTTGGTCATTCGCTCTTTGAATCTGTTGAATTCTTGAGATAACTTTTGGAATTCTAATTTGATCTTTATTGCTATCCAAATCCTGAATTCAATTTCTGACATCTCAGCTATTTGTTTGTGCATCGGGTCTCGTGCTGTTTCTGCCCCATTGATTCTTGGGGGAGTTGATCTACTCTGATTATTCATATTGCCAGTTTTTTTCTGTTGATTTCGCCTCATGACTGTTTTTCACTGTTGCCTCTGGCCGTCTTCAGAGTTGGGGAGGTGTCTCTCCAAGATTAGACCCCAGCGGGGTCACTCTATTGTTGCTGGATCTTTGTAGGGAGTGACCCTGTGTAGTTCTTCTTGGGCTGCTCTAGCTAGGGAGTTCTGGTTGTGGAAGCAGCTACGGTGTTTGACACACCTGGATTCAGCAGCACGGCTGGGGGTGGTGCGCACAGTTCTGTGAGTGCCTGGCGCCCAGTGACTTTGGCACAGAGAACCCAAGTCTCCAGCAGTCTCTGGCCAGGATCAGGGCTCTGCACAGATGCAGGGAGGGCTCCAGTGGGCACGCAGCTACCAGGATCCCTGGACAGATGAATGAGCTAGTGTGGAGGCTTGGAGGACACAGGAGGGGGGACACAGGGTGCGTGGCTCCCACAGTTCCTGGTCAGGGAATGTGGAGGCCTGGTGGGTGTGGGTCACCGGTAGGGGGTCGCTCCACAGCTCTTATGGAGGTCTGGGCTGCACCAAGCCCAGGAGTTTGAGGTTGCTATGAGCTATGATGTCACAGCACTCTTCCCAGGGCAACAGCCCAAGGCTCCAGTGTGCCAAAACCGTCTCACTCTGACCCTAATGATTAAGGCTGTAAGGCAGTTCAGTTCCCTCCTTAAGGGTGCTCAGTCACTAGTTTACTTTGTCCTGCTGGATCCTTGCTCTGGGACTCTGAGGTCGAAGCTTGCCAGAGCAGTTTTTTCACACAATGGCTTCCTGCACCCAGCTCAGTGGCTCAGTCTGGGGCCCCAGACAATGCCCAAAGTTCTCCACACTCCTGCTCAAGCTCTCCCCAAGGCAGCTCAACTGAGCACCAAGTTCAAGAACACCAAAAAAGTTAACAGGTAAGGCCTTTCCGGTTTGCAAATCACTGCTGCTTGTACTCACAGTTGCCGGCGTGATTAGGTCTATCAAACACACGCAGCCACTTGCCCTCCTCCAGAAGTCCCTTGCTGGCTCCCTGTATCCTCAAAGGGATGATCATAGGAAGATCCCATCAGCCAGAGATGTCTGGAGTCTTGTCTCCCTAGACTCACCGTGCCCAGTTGCAGGAATGCTGCTACTCGGCCGCCATCTTTAATCTGAAATCTCCTTTTTTTTTTTGGCAGTTTTTGGCCATGGCTGGGTTTGAACCCGTCACCTCCAGCATATAGGGCCCTACTCCTTTTAGCCACAGGTGCTGCCCTGTTTTGTACCTTTTAAAATATTTGTGAGTTGTAGCTCAAGATTGTTACTGTTACTGGCTGGGGAAACTTACAGAGAGCTTCGTCCAGAAACCTATATGCCAATCAGCTATTATTACTTAGAGAAAATTGTATCCTCCTGCTTTCCAGAAATGATTTGAGACCAATTTCAATAGTATAAATTTGATAAATTGCAAGTAAGAAAGCAAAAATGGGACAAAGAGAAGAATGGCGAGAATACAAGTGAAAAACTAGTAGAGAGGTGGTAAAAATTTAGTGACAAGCATGTTGAACCATATATAAAGTATAAAGATTTCTCATCTATAAGGGCAGCATTTTTTAAAATTTAAAATTTCAACATAAATTTTTCATAATAATTCTCATAGAACTGAATAGAAGTTCTATTTTCTGAATATCTCCCCAAAATGTATATGTTGACATCCTAAACCTCAAGGTAATGCTAGTACAAGGTGAGGCCTCTGGGAAGTGATTATGTTATAAGGACAAAGACCTCTTAAGCAGGATCAGTTCCTTTATAAATTGACCTCAGAACGATCTCTCTCTTCTTCTCCCTGTGAGCAGACAGTGAATAAGCACTATCTAAGAACCAGAAAATAGTCTCTCACTACACACCAAATCTGCAGTGCCCTGATGTTAGATTTCCCATCCTCTGGAACTGTGAGAAATAAATTTGTTTTTTGTAAGCTTCCCATTTTATGGTGTTTTGTTATAGCAACCTGAATAAACTAGGAAACCCTAATGTACTAGCATGGACATTTGTTTCAATTCCAATTTCATAGCCAACATAAAAATAGAATCCATGTTGTTATGAATTCTTATAATACTCATTCCTTGTATCAAAATCTTAAGTCATTTTTTGTACATTTAATTTTAATTTTTATTCATTATAATCAACATTATCTAGAGCTGGGATGTTTAATACTGTAGCTACCCACCACAAAAGGCTATTGAGCACTTGAAATGTTGCTAGTGAGAAATGAATGTGCTCTAAGTGTAAAATACGTATCAGATTTTGCAAAAAGTATAAAATACCTTAATATTTTTGAAAATATTGATTTCATGTTGCATTTATATTTTAAATATATTGAGTTCAATAAAATTTCTCATTTCTTTTTTTTAATGTGTCTACTAGAAATTCTAAACTTAGCCATATGGCTTGTATTTTATTTAGAGAGAGAATCTGTTCTCTATGCAAAATTTCAGATAGCCACACCTTTGGCTATACGTTCATTTGGTGGAATATTCATTGTTAAATAAACACATGGATAAAATTAAGTCCTTAAAAGTATAGTAAAAATATCAAGGATATAAAGTTACTACTTTGGAACACAAATCTTTCTCATTTTCAGGAAACCTACCCCTTTCATGGCAGGTCTTCAGTTTTCCTAGACATAATGCACAGAAGCAGTTCCAGTTACCAACTGGAAGAGGCCTAGTTTTAACAGATCTATTGTGAAATTGGCCCTTATTATACAAAATTGTGATGGATTCAGAAACTTGAGATGAAATTTTTGACTTTACATGCATCTATATATTTTTATGATTTTAGTATTTCCTAACTAAATGTTAAAGCATATTTGATATGTATAAAAAGGAACATGTAAAGTGTATATTTGTTTTTAGATATTCTAGAGTGGGAGATGCATATTGAAATAACAGAGACAGACTTAGAAGGATTAGATTTTAATGGTTCCTTGGCTTAGCCTTTTTTGCCTTATTTTTAAAACTGTAAAATCCCCAGTAATTACAAATTCCCCTTTCCTCTTTAGGATTCTAGAGCTATAGGTTCAAGGCTTAGGACATTTTTGGTATCCTTGACTATTATTTGTCTGACTATTATTAAGGGAAAATTCAATGCCATGTGGCAGGACATTGTTCTACCACTTGTAATAGTCTTTATTTTTCTTGATCCTTCTTCCTGTGCATTAGAATATTATTTTCTTAGACAAAGAGCAGCACTTCAGTCTCACTGTGTTGTTCAGGCTGGTCTTGAGCTTTTGGCCTCAAGTCATCCTCCACTTTGGCCTCTGATAGTGCTGTGATTACAGGTGTGATCATGCCATTTAATCATGCCAACTTAATAATTCTTATATGTTAGACAAGACATAGAAATTGGCTTTTCCAGTTTTCTAGGTTTATTCCTTTTAATCCAGTGTCTCTCTCCAGATGAATGTGTACTGTCAATGACATCAGTTACTGCAAGTGCCTAGACTCTCATTTCCTCTCTGCATATAATACATGGTACAGCCAGATTGAGACTGATCTGCTTATTTACTTAGCAGCGGCATGAAAGGTGCATCATGCTTATGGCTATTTCCTAGGCTTTAGGGGATTAATTCCTTGTTAATTAAAAAGTGATGTCTCTCTTAGTTCTCAATGATAAGAAGCTGGGAGAATTGAACTTTAGAAACCATTTATAAATACATTTGGAGACTGATTTGCATTTTCTATCAAGCTTTATTTTATAGTTTTAATCACATTTCCTACAAAGAAACTTTGAGAATAAATTAGAATTAACCCTTATTTTCCTTTGCTCTTTTTATAAAAAGTGTTTTTTAGAGGACTTTATTTTTTAGAACAATTTAAAATTTGTAGCAAATCTGAGTAGAAATTACACAGAGTTCCAAAATATTCCTTTCCCCACCACACACACAGCCTATTCTACTATTACAATCCCACACTAGAGTGGTACATGTCTTATAACCAGTGAACCAACAGTGACATATCCTAATTACCCAAAATCCATACTTTTCATTAGGGTTCACTTGGTGTTGTAAATTTTATGGTTTTACAATAGTAACATGTATCTACCATTATAATTTCATAGAGAATGATTTTATTGCCTTAGAGATTCTCTATTCTCCACCTATTTATTCCTTTTATCCCTCTATTCCCCAGCAGTCACTGATCCTTTATTGTCTTCATAGTTTTCCCTTATCCAGAATGTCAAATAGTTGCAGCCTTTTCAGATTGGCTTCTTTCATTTAGAAATATGTGTTTAATGTTCATCCATGTTTTTCCATAGCTTGATAGCCAATTTCTTATCTCTAGATAATTCCACTGTCTAAAAGTAACACAGTTCATTTACCATCCACCTACTAAAGAACATATGAAAATTACAAATAAAGCTGCTCAAAGCATTGTTGTCCAGATACTGTGTGGATATAAGTTTTCAACTCATTTGGGTAATACCAAGCAATGCAGTTGCTGAATTGAATGGCAAAATTATGTTTAGGAGGAATAGGAAACACCAGGAATCTGCCTCCCCACCTAGGCAGCAATTGCATTTGCAGAATTTATATGATGCAATTATTTTGGAACTTTGGAGTCTATTGAAGACTTGCAAAATCCAAGGGAAGGCTTGGACTTTAAAATTTGGTTAATTTTGATGAATTATATTTCTTAGCACAAAAGCCACTACCTATCCACAACCTTCAGATCTCATAGTAGGCAACTGTACATGTGCTCCCAAATCAGCTTACACATATCCTGTGGGACGCAGGGAGAACAAAAATTACCTCATCTTCTGAATGTAGATTATCTGTGTTCAGATCACTGAACGTTGCTTCTAATCACAGAAGTTAAGAAAAAGAGACAGATAGCCATTGTTATTCATCCTTTCAGATTGTTGAAAGCCCATTCTCTCTGGCTAAAGTGATGTCCAGGATATTTAAAATGTTGCTACAGTTTTAATTCCTTTCATTTTTTATTTTTCTCTTTTTGGGAGCCAAACATTAAAGATTAGAACATTCAACAGCAACTACGTAATTGGGGAAAATTAAAAACTATTGTGCAAATTCAGGGAATGATTCAGACTCAGAAAAGATGTAACAAGATGTGAACTTTACGTGTCAGACTGAACCTTGCACACACACAGCCTTCAACAATCAACAAAAGAAGAACAATAAAAAAAAAAAAAAGCAAATTCTGAATAAGGGTGAGAATCTGTTTTCCAGAGTTACATATTGTTATATTCATACGTCTAGTTATCATCTAAAAATCACAAGGAATACAAAGAAAGTAAGGAAGAAGGTAAATGAACAAAAACTTCCCTTGAAAAAGACCTGCTGATGGATCTATTAGACAAAGACTTTAAAACAACTGCCTTAAAGATGCACAGAGCACTAAAAGAGGATGTGAAGAAACTCAAGGAAATGATACAATGGTTAAAATGAGAATAGCAGTAAAGAGACAGAAAACAAACTGAAAAGAATTCTGGAGCTGAAATGTACAATAACCAAAATGAAATTTTTACTGGAGTGATTCAAAGGCATATTTGAGTAAAAATAAAAAAGAATCAGTTAATGTTAAGGTGGGGCAACAGAGATTATTGGATTTGAAGAACAGAAAGAAAAATTGAAAAAAAGTAAACAGAGCTTAAGGGTCATGTAGGACACTGTCAAGCAAGCCAACTTAGGCATATTAGAAGTTCCAGAAGAACAAGAGAGAAAAGAGTAAATAGAATATTTCAAGAAATAATGGCTAAAAACTCCCCAAATTGGAATTTGAAGTAACATGAGCTAAAAGAGACTTAGACCCACACTGAGGAACATTATAATCAAACTTTCAAAAAGGCAAAAAGAAAATCTTCAAAGCAGCAAGAGAGAAGTCACATCACATCCAAAAGATCCTTAATAATATAATGAACAGATTTTTCGTTACAAATTCTGGAGGCCAGGACACAGTGGATCAATATATTCAGGATGGCAAAAGAAAAAAATGTTAGCAAAAAATGTAGGCAGAAAAAAATGCTACATTTGGAAAAACTGTCCTTTAAAAGTGAGGGAGAAATGAAGACATTCCCAAATAAACAAAAGCTAAGAGATTTCTTAACTGTTAGACCTGCCCTGCAATAAATGCTCAAGGGAGTCCTGTAAGGTGAAATGGAAGTACGCTAGATCGTCACTTGAAGCCACGTGAAGAAATAAATATCATAGTTAAGGTATATACATGGGCTGTTATATACGTTAGTATTATTATAACAATGGTTTGCAACTTCTTTTTGTTTTCTGCATGATTTAAGAGACTAATATGTTTAAAAAATCATTTAGTCTAATAGCGAATTTTATTTTAACATTGGTTTGCCACTCCACATTTAGTTTTATGCATAATTAAAAAATTATTATTTCATATTTTTATGTACACAGTGTGTAAGGAAGTAATTTTGTGATATCAACAACCAAAATGGGTGGGGATGGTGCTATAAAGGAGCAGCATTTTTGTATGTTATTGAAGTTAAACTGATGTATTTTAAAATAGAGTGTGTTAAACTTTAGGGTGTTAAATGAAATCTCCATGCTAATTACAAGGAAGATAACTGTAAAATATACACAAAATAAAATGAGGAAGGAATTTAAGTATTTCACTTAAAAAATCATCTAAGCACACAAGAAGATAGTAATGCAGGAAATGAGGGACACAAAAGCAAGCTATAAAACATATAGAAAACAAATAGCAAAATGATGGAAGTAAGTTTCTCCTTATCACTAATTACTTTCCGTGTAATTGCATTAAACTATCCAATAAAAAGATAGAAATTGACAGAGTATATTTTTTAAAATGCTCCAACCATGTACTGTCTACAGGAGACTAACTTTAGATACAAAGGTACAAATAGGTTGAAAGTGAAATGATGAAAAAGATATTCTATGCAAGCAGTAGCCAAAAGAGAGCAGGGGTTACTAGACAGTTTTGTTTTTTTAATGGAAATCAATACTAAATAAAGCTGAAAAATTCAAAAATGTGTATAAGTTAAGCAACAGACACTTAAAATCCAATAGATCAAAAATACATTATAAGGGAAATAAATGCTTAGAGAGGAATGAACATGAAAATACAATATATCCAAAACTTCTGGGATGCAGGAAAAACTTGGAGTAATTTATACCTATAACTTCTTATATTAGGAAAACAAACAAAAAAATGATCTCAAATCAACAACCTAACTTTATGACTTAAGAAGCTAAGAAGAGCAAACTAAACCCAAAGAAGAAAGGAAATAATAAAGATTAGTGTATAAATAGGGCCAAGGAAAACAATAACGAAAATAAGTGAATTCAAAAGATGGTTCTTGGGAAATATCAACAAAATTGAAAATCTAGCTAGACAGTATAAGAAGAAAAGAGAGAAGATTCAAATTATTAAAATAAAAGCAAAGTGAAAATATTACTGATTTAGGAGAAATAATTATAAGATTATTCTGAACAGTTGTAGCCCAACAAAATGGATAGCCTAGATGAAGTGAACAAGTGTCTAGAAACACAAAACATGCCAATATTAAATCATGAAAAAAATAGAAAATCTGAATGGATCTATATCTCAGTAAGAAGATTGACACAGTAATCAAGATCTCCTGACAAAGAAAAGGTCTGAACCTGATAGTTTCATTCTTGAAATTAACAAAACATGAAAATAATAACTAATACTAGTCCTTCTCAAACTTTTTCAAAAACTAAAAAGGAGAGAACATTTTCAAATGTGTTCTAAGAGACCAAAATTACACTGATCCCAAAGCCATGCTAAGACAGTACAAGAAAACTACAGACCAATGTTATTATAAATATTAGTGTAAAAGTCTTCAACAAAATATTATCCAACCATATCAGACCATGTATTAAACTATTATACAACATAGTAAAGAAGTTTTATACCTAGAATGCAAGGATAGTTTAACATGCCAAAATCAATCAATATAATATACTGCATTAATAGAATGAAAGGGAAAAAATCCACACGATCATCTCAATTGATGCTGACATTTGACAAAAGTCAACACCCTTTCATCATAAAAAGGAACTATAAATAGAAGGAAATAGCCTCAAAAAATGTGAACTTCATACTCAATAGTGACAGGCTGACTGCTTTTCCTCTAAGATAATTAAGGTCAAGATGTACACTTTTTCAGCTTTTTATTCCATGTGTTGCCAGAATTTCTAGTCAGAGCAATTAGGCTATAAAAGAAGTAAGAGGCATCTCAATTAGAAAGAAAGGAGTAAAATTATCTCTGCTCACAAGGATGTGATCTTGTATGTATAAAACCATAAAGGTTCCACAAAACCTATTAGAACTAATAAATGAATTCATCAAAGTAGCAGCATACAAAGTCCATGTGCAAAAATCTGTTGTATTTTTGTTACTAAGAATGAATAGTGTGAAAAGAAAAATTATTAAAACAATTCTATTTATAGTAGTTTCAAAAATACTTCAGAATTAATTTAACCAAGTAGGTGAAAGACATGTACAATGCAAACTATAAAATATTGCTGCCCAAAATTATAGAGGACATAAATTAATGGAAACACATTTCATGTTTATGGATTTAAAGACTTAATATTTTTAAGATGTTGGTGCTACCCAGATTCTGCACAATCTCTGTTAAAATCCCACTGATGTTTTGTGCAGAAAGGGGAAAGCCCCATCTGACAATTTATATGGAATCGCAAGGGATCCTAAATGGGCAAAACAATGTTGAAAAAAGAACAAAGCTGGAGGACTCATACTTCCTGATTTCAAAACTTCATACAAAGCTACTGCAATCAACACTGTTGTCCTAGGATAAAGATAGACATATAGATCAATGGAATAGAGAGGCCAGAAACAAACTTCTGCATATATTGTCAAATTAATTTTAACAAGGGTTCCAAGACCATTCAATAGAGAAAGGAAAGCCTTTTCAACTAATGATATCCACATATAATGAAGTTGGACCTTTACTTAGCACCATCTACTAAAATTAACTTAATATAGATCAAAGACCTGAAGAGAAGACCTAAAACTGTAAAACTCTTAGAAGAAAACAAAGGTCAAAACTTCAGAATGCTGGATTTGTCAGTGATTTCTTGCATATGACACCAAAGACGAAAGCAACAAAAGAAAAAAATAGACAAATTGAACTTTTTTTGGGGACAGAGTCTCAAGTTGTCGTCCTCAGTAGAGTGCTGTTGCATCACAGCTCACAGCAACCTCCAACTCTTGGGCTTAGGCGATTCTCCCACCTCAGCTTCCCAAGTAGCTGGGACTACAGGTGCCCACCATAACACCCAGCTATTGTTTTGTTGTAGTTTGGCCGGGGTCAGATTTGAACCCACCACCCTCTGTATATGGGGCGGTGCCCTACCCACTGAGCCACAGGCACCACCTGACAAATTGAACTTTATGAAAATTTTTAAAACTTTGTTTATCAAAGGAGAATGTCAACAGTAGAAAAAGGTGATTTATGGAAAAAGGGAAAAAGTATTTACAGATTATTTGTCTGATATGGGATTAATACCCATAATATATATAGAACTTCTGAAACTTTGCAACCAATGAACAACTCTTTTAAATATGTGTGAAGGATTTGAATAGACATTTCTCCAAAGATGATATGCAACTGGACAATTACAACATGAAAAGATGTTTAACATCAGTAATGATTAAGGAAATCTTAATTAAAAATTAAATGAGATATAGCATATAACATGATGATAGAATAGAATTTTCCAGCACTCATCTCCTCACAGAAACATCAGTTTTAGTAGCATTCATGTACACAATTACCTCATTACCCATGTTACCTCACCCCTCCCTGACTCAGACAGTATATTACAGAGATAACTCTCTGTGTGGGACACACAGAATTAAATGTGCACTAAACTTCACCACAGAGCCCAGCATTTTTTTTTTTTTTTTTTTTTTTTTTAGAGACAGAGCCACACTATGTCACCCTTGGCAGAGTGCTGTGATATCCCAATTCACAGCAACCTCCAGCTCTTGGGCTTAGGTGATTCTCTTACCTCAACCTCCCTAGTAGCTGGGACTACAGGTGCCCACAAAGGCCCAGCTATTTTTTGTTGCAGTTTGGCTGGGGTCGGTTTGAACCCACCACCCTTGGTATATGGGGTTGGTGCCCTACTCACTGAGCCACAGGGGCTGCCCCACAGAGCTTAGCATTAGCTCCACCTCTTTGAATGCTGATGCCAGGCTGTCCCTCATGGCCCCAACCTCCAGAGTGGTAACCATGAACTTAGCCATGAATCTCACTCCTGCATGCAGGCCTGCTCCAACTCTTATAGACACTCCCTTCAGGCTGAATAGTATTCCATTTGTATACACTAAATTTTTGTTATCCATTCATACATTATTGAATACTTAGGTTGTTTTTATGTCTTAGGTAATATCAGTCATGCTACATGGAACATGAGGGTGCAGAAATCTCTTTGAGATACAGACTTTATATCCTTTGGATATATACCCAAAAGTGGAATTGCTGGACCATAGAATAGCTCTTTTTTAAATTTTTTAAGGCACTTTTTCATAATGGTTGTAGTAATTTACATTTATACCAAAAATGTACAGGCTTTCCTTTTTTTGTACAACCTCACCAACAGTTTTTATCTCTTGTATTTTTTATAATAGCCATTCCAACAATTCGTGAGGTGATTATCCTATTGTAGTTTTGATTTGCATTTTTTTGATAGTTTGTGATTTTGAGCACGTTCTCATATAGCATTTATATGTTCTTTTTTTTTTTTTTTTTTTTAGAACAAATGTCTATTCAGGTCCTTTCCTATGGTTTTATATTAGGTTGTTTTCCTGCTACTGAGTTGTTAGAGTTTCTTGTATGTTTTGGATATTAACCCCTCATAAGGCATATGGTTTTTAAATATTTTCTCCCTTACTATATAGTTTGCCATTTTATTTTATTGATAATTTCATTTGCTGTTTAAAACTCATTTAGTTTGAAAGGGTTCCACTTGTTTATGGTTGATTTTGTTGCTGTGTTTTTGGTGTCATATCCAAAACAATCATTGCCAAGAACAACATCAACGGACTTTTTTCCCCTTTATTATCTTCTAGATGTTTTACAGCTTCTGATCTTATGTTTAAGTCTGTGATCCATTTTGTGTTAGTTTTTGTGTATGGTGTAAGACAGTGGCCTAGAACTGTATTGAATAGAAGTGGCAAGAGTGGGAACCTTTTTATTGTTCCTAATCTTAGCAGAAAATAATTTTAGCTTTTCACCATTGTCTATGGCAGTGGTCCCCAATTTTTTAGGCACCAGTTGCATGGAAGACAATATTTTTCCATGCACCAGGAGGGATGGTTTGGGATGATTCAAACACATTACCTCTCTCCTTCAGATCATAAAGCATTAGATTCTCATGAGGAGCACACAACCTAGATCCTTCTCATATACAGTAGGGTCTATACTCTCGTAAGAATCTAATGTCACCACTTATCAGACAGGAAGCAGAGCTCAGGCTGTGATACAAGCAATGGGGAGCAGCTATAAATACAGATGAAACTTTGCTTGCTCAACCACCACTCACCTCCTGCTGTGCAGCCTGGTTCCTAACAAGCAATGGACTGGTACCAGTCTGTGGCCCACAGGTTAGGAACCACAGAGCTATGGGTTCTTCATAAATGGCCCTTATTGTGTTGAGATATTACATTCTTTGTATACCAACTTAGTTGAGTTTTTATCATGTAGGGATGGTAAGTTTTGTCAAATGCCTTTTCTGCATCTATTAAAATAATCATATAGTTTTTGTCCTTCATTCTGTTAATATGGAGAATCACATTAATTGATTTGCATATATGGAATCACCATTTCTGTATCCCAAGAATAAATTCCACTAGCTTGGGGCATATAACCCTTCTTTTGTGCCATTCAATTTGGTTTTCTAAATTTCTAAAAATT
Source organism: Loris lydekkerianus (assembly GCA_963574355.1). Taxonomy (NCBI): domain Eukaryota; kingdom Metazoa; phylum Chordata; class Mammalia; order Primates; family Lorisidae; genus Loris; species Loris lydekkerianus. Next base: position 40,677 of record CAUYPK010016366.1, on the reverse strand, counting down.
TCTTGAAAATTTTTGCAGTTATATTCATCAGAGCTGTTGGCCTAGAGTTATCTTTTTTGGTATTGTCATATCTGGTTTTGGTATGAAGTTAATGCTCACATTATAAAATGTGTTTGCGTTCAATACTTGTTACCTTATTTGTTATTGATCTGTTCATATTTTCTATTTCTTCAAAATTCAATCTTGATAGATTCATATTTCTTGGTATTTGTCCATTTTCTAAGTTATTAACTTTTTTGGCATGTAATTGTTCATAGTAGTCTCTTTTAATCCATTGTGTTTCTGTGGTATCATTTGTAATGTTTCCTTTTTCATTTATAATTTTACTTATTTGAGCCTCATTTTTATTTTTGGTATAGCTAAAGACTTTGTTACTTATTCTTCATCTTTTCAAACAAATTCAACTCTCAATTTTATTAATCTTTTCTGTTGTTTTTCTAGTCTGTGTTTAATTTATTTCTGCTCTGATCATCATTATTTCTTCTCCTAATTTTGGGCTTCATTTGTTTTGTTTTGTTTTGTTTTGTTTTTAGTTACTTGATATGTGTAGTTAGTTTTTTATTTTAGAACTTTTCATTTTCTTAATATAGTTGTTTATTATTATAAACCTCCCTCTGTGCATCTCAAAAGTTTTGTTTTTTAGTTTACATTCTGTTTTTATCTCAAGATAATTTTTATTTCCCCTTTGATTTCTTATTTGTCCCATTGTTTGCTCAGGAGTGTGTTGCTTAATTTTCATACATTTGTGAATTTTCAGAATTTACTATTAATATATAATTTTATATACCATCATGGTCAGAAAAGATACTTGATATGATTACAATTATCTTAAATTTCTTAAGTCTCGTTTTGTGACTGAACATGTGATTATCCTGGAAAATGTTCTCTCTACACTTGAGAAGAATGTATATTCTGCTACTGTTGGATAGAATGTTCTGTCTATATGTGTGGTAGGTTCGTTTGGTGTATAGTGTTGTCCAAGTCTGCTGTTTCCTTATTCCTTTTCTGTCTGAATGATCTATCCATTTTTAAGAGTGTGGTATTGAAGTCCCTTACTATTATTGTGTTATCTATTTTTCCTTCAACTCTATTAACATTTGCCTGACATGTATATGTTTCCAAGTGTTATATATATTAACATATATATTTATAAATGTTATATCCTGTTGGTGAATTGATCCCTTTATTGTCATATAGTTATCTGCCTTTTTCTATACCTTTGCTTTCAGTCTGTATGTGTCCTTAAAGCTAAAGTGAGTCTCTTTTAGGCAGCATATTGTTAGGTCTTAATTTTTATTCATTTAGCCACTCTCTATATTTTGATTGAAGAATTTAATTTCTTTACATTGAAAGTAATTCTTGATTTGTTAGGACTTCTTATTGCCATTTTATTTGTTTTTTAGTGATTATTTGGAGTTTTATTGTTTACTTTCTTCCTTTGTGATTTGTTGAATTTTTTGTTCAATGGTACATGGTAATTATCTTCTTTGTATCTACTAGTGTTTGTTTCTTAAGGTGACCACAGGGTTTACATAAGATATTTTGTTCTTATAACATTCTACTTTAAGCTGGTTAACAACTTAACCTCAACCTTCCATTTTATGCTATTAATGTCATAGTTTACATCTTTTATAATCACAAATCCATGAACAAATTATAAGATTTATAGATATTTTAATTTTTTAACTTTAATAATAGAATTAAAAGTGATTTACTCACCATTATAGTCTTACAGTATTCTAAATTAGACTCTGTGTTTATATTTACCAGTGAGTTTAATATTTGTTAGTTACTATTATTTTTTTCAACTTTAAAACCTCCCTTTAGCATTTTTTGTAAGGCAATTCTTGTGGAAATGATTTCCTTCAGGTTTTATTTGGAGATATCTTTATCTCTTCTTCACTTTTGAAGGATGACTTTGTTACAGTATTCTTGGTTAGCAGGGTTTTTTTGTTTGCTTGTTTGTCTTTTCTTCCATTTCACCAGTTGGAATATATCATCCTATTCCCTCCTGGCTTGCAAGATTTTTGATGAAAAGTCCATGGTTAGCTTAGAGGAGTTTTCTTTTATTTAACAAGGCCCTTTTCTCTTGTTTCAAATAAGCTTTCTGATCCTTTTTGTTCCTCCATTTCCTAGGAGTCTTAGCATTCATATATTCACATATTTGATTGTGTCCCACAAATACCTTATAATTTCTTAACAATTTTTTGATTATTTTTTATTTTTATTTCTCTAATTAGCTAATTTTAAATTACCTGTCTTTGAGTTTATTAATTCTGTCTTCTGCATGCTCAAGTGTACAATTGGAGCTCTCTATTGAATTTTTTGTTTGTCATTGTATTTTTCAAATTTGTCATTTCTGTTTGGATCTCTTTAATGGTTTCTGTTTATTAAATTTATTTTTTTGTGCATGCATTGTTTATCTAATTTCATTTACTTAGCCTTCTAACACAGTTGTCTGTTTTATTGCATGTCCTTGAGCTTGTTCAAGATGATTATTTCAAATTCTTTTGCAGGCAATTAAATGTTCTTCATTTCTTCAGAGTTAGTTTCTGGAAGTTTCATTTGATATTATGTTTACTTATTTTATTTGTTTATTATCTATTTGGCCTTGCATTGGTGTCTAGGTATTTGGAAGAGTGAACAAAACATCTTTTTCAGTTTTCACAGACTTGTCTAAGCAGATACAGGCCTTCTCTTTTTTGGGTTCTGTTTTAATTGGATTATGCTGCTATAACACAATACCTCAGACTAGGTAATTTATAAACAATACAAATTTATTTCTCATAGTTCTGGAGGTTGGGAAATCTCCAGATGCTAAGATCAAGGCACCAGCAGGTTTAGTTGTCTGGTAGGGACTGCTCTCTGCTTAAAAGATGGCACCATTATGCTACATCCACTGCAGGATAGGAACATCACGTCTTCATCTGGTAGAAGATGGAAAGACAAGAAAGGATGAATGCCCTTTATCAAAACCTTTTATAAGTATAATCATGAAGCAGTTTCCTCATGACTCAATCACCTCCCAGTAGCCATACCTCCCAATACTGTTCATTGGAGATTAAGTTTCAACATGAATTTTGGAAGGAACAAAAATATCCAAACTGAGTAGATCCACTTGCTCACGAGATTTCCCTCAGGTTAGTGGTTAAGTAGGGTTAGAGCTGGTTACATAATTGCTGCTAGTTTCACAGGGGTATCCAGAGTAGGCAAGATTGACTATGGCCTCTAGCAGGTATAAATCGGATTCTTAGGTGGTCTCAAATGCCTGCAGAACCTTGTTTTATAAGGTTGGAAAGGGATAGGGTTCATATCAGGGTCCACAGATAGAAGATCTCTTAATAGGTGCACTGATAAGTTTGTGTTCCTGCAGTTCACTGGGAGGGCTGTTGCTAGGTGACTGGATGGTCACTGTCACAGACAGTACTTACGCCTGACTGTGACTGAGAAGGCCTAGAATTGAGTCATAGGGCTGCTTCAGGGTTCACTGGCAAAACTACTTCTGGGAGACACAGATGTGTCTCTTTGTAGGAAAGACACTTTCAGAAGGCACTTGAGAGGGCCTAAAGTCAAGTTTCAAGGCCTTATAATCTACTGTGGAACTGAGGTCAGCATTCTTGCCCTAAAACCTTAGACTGCATGTCACTCCCTAAATTTCTCTGTGGCAGGGCTGCTCTCAGATCACAGCTAAGATGGCCTGGAGTTATTCTCAGTCAGCAATCATGCCACCCAACACATATGTGGAAATGACACCTACCCGTTCATTTCTGAATAGTTTGGGCAGCAGGACCACCTGATGCCAAATGGGGCTATGGCCACATCCACAGGGTGCAGAGGTTTTTCCCAGATCTAGAAAGAGTTGGCAAATCTTCCACCTAAACATAGTTAGGCCCTTTCAAACATTTCTTTCTTAATCTTGAGTTTCCCCAGGATTTTACAGTGTTTTCATAAAAAGCACTTTTTCTATGAATGACTACAAAATTGTTGCTATATGGGGATAAACATGGAGGTCCTCCTAGTCCATCATCTTGCTGCCATTACTCCAACATAGAACACTTGTTACATGCTTATTGTACTTTTACATATTTTTCCATTGTGAAGTATCTGCTCTTTTTCTATCTTCAATTGTTTTTTAATTATTACTATTGAATTGTAATAATTTATTATATGTTCTGGATACAAGTCCTTTGTCAGGCATGTAATATGGATATTTTCTATAAGGTTGTGACTTGCCTACTATTTTTCTTTTGTTTATTTTTATTGTGGTAAGAACACATACATGAGATCTACCCTTTTCACAAATTTTTAAGTGTATAGTACAGCATTGTTAACTATAGGCACAATGTCCTTAGCCATCTCCTCTTGTTGAGGTGGGAGATCTAATGAGTTACATTTTAACAGTTAAAATGTAAAAAGCAAATAATTTACATCATAGTTATACTCTAACTAATTAATGATAGCTAATTTTTATCATCACATTTTCATACAAGCATGCTTATACTAGCATAGTCAGTTGAATCTCCCAGGAGCTTTCCCTTTTCACTCCTCTCCATGTCTCCTTGACATTGTTCTCCCTCATTTTTACTTTATTATGTTGGCCAACCTTTCTCTGACCAGCAGGGCCTGGAGTGGATTCCCTATGGAGTCCATCAACTTCTTTCTGTAATTAGCTTAGGAGAGCCACTGTGAAGTGATGCAAGAAGGTTTTGGCTTCCCCAGAGCCACACTTCGTAGTCTAGCACACCATTTGTCTGTTGCTCCAGGGAGCTAGATACCAGGAAACCATTATATTAATACACCAACAACAGCTCTTATTTTTTTCAATCCCACAAAAAACACATGACCTGACATGATCTTAAGATAGAAACAAATAGCCAGTATATTTTAGCCTTTATGGTACTGAGTTCTCCTGCTTATCTGGCATTTTGGCTTAAACCAAATCACTAATACATTCAGTAAGAATAGGTTTTGCCAGCTTATCTATTGTCTGAGCTGGAAGTTCACTGAGAGCAATAGTATACTGATGTCATCTGAGGACCTCTCAGTAACACTTTGTAGATTGTCTTTTCATCTTTTTTGACTACTTCTTATTTGAACAAATTATGTTTTCCTTTCAAAATTGCTATTTTATCTATTTGCCAGTGTACTCGTTTTACTTTTTGAAATATATTTTACCTTGTTTTCATCTTCCTTTGAAAAGCATTTTTGTTTTATGGACATTTTGCAAAGATTTTGCAAAGATTCAGAAAAATTAATTTTATTGTTTCTCACAGCCTGCTTTTGAATAAACTCCCAAGCCTTCTCTCTAGATGTATAAATTGTAGACTAATACAGTCATTTTGACTTCTCAAAGCCCCTTCTAACTCTGATTATACCATTTGATTCTAATTTATTATTCTGTGATCTTTTACATATTTTTTCTTTAACCATATGTGAACATAGCAGATAATTAAAGTTAATTTATTTTATTTTATTTATTTTATTATTTTATTTTATTATTATTATTATTATTATTTTTTTTTTTTTTTGCAGTTTTTGGCCAGGGCGGGGTTCAAACCCAGCACCTCTGGTATGTGGGGCTGGCACCCTACTCCCTGAACCACAGGTACCACCCCTAAAGTTAATTTTTTTGTCTTTCTCCAAGTGACAGAGTTTCTTAATTTTAAGGTCAGCCTTCAAGAAGTCTAGAAAGCATTTTTAAAATTAGTTCAATCCTTCCTTTTTTGCCTTTGGTATAACTTTATTTAGTCATAATCAAAGATTATTAGAAGTGTGCATTTTCATCCTATTTTTGAAAAATTTATGTTGTTTTAAAAAATGATTATTACATTTCATAGATTTTGTGTTTGCATGAAAATGTGAAGGGTTGTTGGATATTTGCAGGTAAAGTAATTTTAGTAGTGATTTTCTAATGATTTTCATTCTCTTCTTGTACCTTTGTTCTTTCCTATAACTTTGTACTTTTTTTTTTTTTTGCAGTTTTTGGCCGGGGCTGGGTTTGAACCCGCCACCGGCATATGGGGCCAGCGCCCTACTCCATTGAGCCCCAGGTGCTGCCCTGTATATCTTTTTTTTTTTTTAATTTCAGAATAAATACAAATGATTAGGTTGCAATATCTGTGTTTGTTAGGTAACACTCCTATTGTAGTTATGCCCTTCATCCAGGAGGTATACCATATACCCTTACATTGTACCTATTAGGAGAGAGTTCGCCAATCCCCCTCTCTCCTCTCTTCCCTTCCTCCTCCCCTCTCCTCTTTCCCTCCTCCCCACTCCTACAACTTGAATTAAATTGAGTTTTTCTCTTGTGTAGGTATATATTAGTTCATCTAATGGCTTCATATTAGTATTGAATACATTAGATACTTGTTTCATTTTTGTGTACATCTTCTTTCAATTTTTTTTCTTTGAGACAGAGTCTCATTCTGTCACACAGGCTGGAGTATAGTGGCATGATTATAACTAACTGTAACTTCAAACTCCTGGGCTCTGGCAATCCTGCCTTAGTCTCCCAAGTAGCTAGGACTATAGGCATTTTAATTGTTTTTAATAAAATATTAATATTTCCTTCATAAACTTCAATGACCTGGCAATTTCCTCATTGAAAGATTTTGCACCTTTGCAAATTGGATCTTAGAGTCAGGCCCTGATACCAGCTTAGACTCTGTGAGTCCCTACCATGCATGACTGGACAACGGTAGAGCTACAGGGGAAAGCCAAGCTTTCTGGAGAATGAGTTGGTGCTGGTTAGAGACTCTAAGCTGAACAAGTTTTCCAAGAGGGAGCCACCTTGCCAGCCTCTCTGGAACTTTGATTCAGTCCCCAAGTAACAAGACTTGGTAAAAGGTAAAGTATGGTTCTATGTTAGTGGAGGAATGCTCTGTTATTATCCTCATTTTTGAGATAAAAATACTGAAAGAGATTAAGTAATTTGTGCAAGCACCTGAGCTAGTAAGTGAAGAACTGAGGCTCCAAGTCTGATTTTTATAACCCCAAAGACGATCCCTTAATCATTGTGCATATAATTTATAATTTTAGGGAGCTCATGAATTCCTAAAGCCTACTCATTGATACTAAAATTAAGAACTCTTTTATCTATTGAAATCCAGAGATTTATTTTAGGCAGTGAAGAGTGTATATGGTTAATGAATCTTGCTATTTGTGCAACTTACTTAATTAAAAACACAATATTTATTAAACATCTGCTATTTTAAATACTTGTTAGGTTTTGCGCAGTAATCTTATAGTAATCCATAAAGAGTTTGCCGTCTACATGGGAAAACAAGAATGATATACATAAAGCAATGACAGAAAACACAAATATGAATTTGAATTTACAATACTTAGTTTCATAAGCCGAACATGAAAATTAGTCTCTTCACTGTGTTATACTTAATGTGATTGTCATTTTTTGATTTCCTGATTTATAAAAAGGGAAATCAAATCTAAGGACATCATATCCTTTGGGAACCTGGAAGGTGCAGTGTGTCATACAAATCAGGTCTATAAAGTGACTCTGAGAACTAAATATGCATCACATCCACATTCCTAAATGGTTTGTTTCATCAGCTTCATCTATTAGCCCCAAGGATCACACCCAATAAGGAAATGCAAAATGTGTTGCCAGCTCCCAAGCTTTCAAATATGTATCAAAGGATAATTCTGTTGAGTCGGACATATGTAGGACAGCAGAATATGTTGATAGTGGCTGCATTTTTACTTACTAAGGTTCTTACTGACAAAGAGGGCTTCAAATGCTTCAAATGACTCCGCATAGACTTGAGCCATGCAATATTGATAGTGATAATCTACTAACCATGGAAGAAACCATGGAAGCACATTTAAGCTGACCACCTAATGATCAGGGCTGTCAAAGAGTGGCTGTAGCTATAATTCAAAGAACTGCTATTAATAGGAGCACAGTATGGGCAAATTGTGCATTTGACTCGAATAGCTCCTGTATACAAGGTTATCACACACAATGGCTGTTATGAATATGAGAGAGGGAGTATATAGCAAGCTTTCTGGATTATTAACATGACCTTCATCAAGTATTTGTACAGTTTTAAAATTTTATTCTTTTTTTTTTATTGTTAAATCATAGCTGTGTACATTAGTGCAATCGCCTGTACCCATTCTAGAATTTTACTCTTTTAAAATTTTTATCACTTGGGCTTCATGTGCAAAAATTTATAAATGACATTTGAAAGTTCTTCTCAGAGCAATTAGAAACTTTAGTACTGCTAATCATGCCATATAGTTTATCTCTTTCCATTTATGAGTCTTTTTTATTTGAAATGTCTACAATAAGAATTTTGTATGTTATTAATACATTGACCCTATATTTTCATTAGTTTAAGAAATTAATTAAATTTCATTTCACATACTGTTCCTATAATCCTTACAATCTAAGTTGTTGGCATTATTTCTAAAAGTGGGGCAAGGCTTTTATAAAACCCTGTTGTGTCTAAGAAATCCTCAGGTGGAAAATATTTTTAAAGACCAGAAATTCCTATCATTGTTCACAAATTGTCATTTGAGTCTATCTAGCTACTAGCTTATTGGAAATAATTTTCTAGATATATATGCAAATATCTTCATGAATTTTATTTAATTTCAAGAGAAAAATATAATACCAACTCTCTATAATTTCCTAAATATAGTCCTGGAAAAAATATAATTGAAATAAAAACTCTTTTTTTCGTATTTGCTTTGAACAGATTTGAGTTGTTTTTGAGGTAAATAGTAGATTGGACATTGGCTTCTCCTAGAAAATTGAAGACATAGTAACTATCTAGCTTTTGAATTTGCTCTGTGTATGTGTATAGGGAACTTAAGACCTTTTGATTTCGTAATAAGCAGGGCTCAGGGACAATAAAACTTGACATTCTTAACTGTTACTAGTTTTTGTCCCTATAGCACTGTGCAGTTATCTTCTTAACATTGTAGAAGCCAAAGTCATAAACCAAGCATGGACCCAAGGCACCACTGTAAATTGCAAATAGCATCCGTGCAGTATCTTTGACCTAACACTAAATTGCGGTAGAGAGGAAAAGAAAAAATGTTTCAGAGTGGAATAGAAATAGAAGTCAAGGACAAAGAATGTACACTAGAAGGACAGACTTGTGAAAATGTTCTCTAAGTTTTGCAATGAGATTAATTCAGATGGGCTTTTTCATACCTGCAAATACTTCTTAGCTCAAAAGTCACGGACTGGATTGGTGCAGCCTCTGCTGCTGTAGGTATGTGTGTGTGCGCACGCATGAACACACATGTCTGTATGTTTGTGTGTAGAAGGGGCAATAATGCACTCATCCGATAGTACAAATAATCAGTGAGGGAATAATTAATGATGTGGCAGGGAATATTTTTTGATAAATGCTTGGAGAATGAGGTGACAAGCGTGAAATTAGAAAATTCCTTCAGCGATCTAAAATATAAATAGCTTTCGGAACTGAAAAGAGTTTCACAGCTGAAGATTTTATTGTGTTGAGAGGAAAAACTTTTTTCTCTCCCCCACTCCCTCCTCCTTTGCAAGTTGTTTGTCCATTCACAAAACAAATACTCTGAAGCCCAGCGCGGCTCATGGGAATAAATTTCAGGTCGAATTAGTACAGTTTCCTTGCTGTCAGGATGCTGGAATTAATGGTGTTTTGATGACACGAATTTTGAAGGGCAAACAAAGAAGCTGAAGGGAGAGAGACATGACTCCTTAGAAGCTTGGTCCTCCTCTCCCCCAGCCTCTCTTGTCTTCCCTGTCATCCGTCTGCCAATCTCCCTGTCCATGGTTAGTTAAAGGCGCTTTTTATCCTCTTTTCTTTCCCACAGAGTTTGCCAGATCCGGCCCGGTGCCTGGGTTCCAGGAGGACACGCTGCAGTTGGCCTTCATCGACTTGAGACAAGTAAGTCTTTGTGTTTTTGTTTTTCTTTTAAGATGTGTGACTGAAGACCATCAGGTCTTAAGGAAAAGGGGAGGGAAGGGGGATTGGCATTGGCGATTCACACTGGAGACCTAAGGGTTTTTTCCTGTGTTTGAGGCCACCTCTTTTATTTAGCTATCTGGGATCCTTAGCTATGGTGGAGTTAAAGGTTTTGTGGGTAGAAGGGAAGACAGGGGGTGGGAGGAGGGACCCAGAGAGAAGAGGGACTCAAGTGACCCTCAAGTGATGTGACCCATTGTGCTGTAGTTGGCTTCTGCAGACCCAGCAAAAAGATAACTCAGCAAACCAATGCTAAGCAGGTGCACTGATGCAGAGACTGCCTGCTCAGAGAACTTTTATTTGCAGATAATGTGGCCAGCAGCTTTTAAGAAAAATGAAACATTTTACATTCTAGAATGTTGATTTGGTTAGTTGACTTTTTTCCTGCTGACTTAAGTCTTCCCATCTTCTTTGTAGAATGTGGTCAGCCATGAGTGACTTCAGTGGTTGTTTTTGAAGGTGTTTAACAAAGGCCCTACCAGTCATGCTAACCCTATTAAAGTAACATGGTGAAAGAGGGTACTTGGGCACACCTGAGCTTCAGAAAGTCCTTTAGATAGAAAGAGTCATTCTATAGGGCTGTTTCTTGCAGACTGAAGTGGGTGGGTTGGTAGGCCTTGGTGGTTTGGATATAGTGGAGCAGGATGGGCAGGGGGCTCAATGAGGGAGAGAGTTAACTGGGCTCTGTCATCTCTTCACTCTGAAGATGGATGGGATTGGATAGAAAGTGTGAATGAAGTAAGAATCAATGACTGATGCTTCTCTCCTATTAAAACAATCTTTTTTTTTTTTTTTTTTTTTTTTTTGTCTGTTTTTAAAAGGCGTCTGGCTTTGTTTCTCCTGCCATAATGATGCAGTGCCTCTTGTTTTCAGAGCTGACATAGTTTGCATTCTGAAAACTTTTAGATGCCCAGGGTATTTCTTAAAGCTGTAGGACCCCTTGTATTGGTAGTCCTTACCACTGTGACTCAATTCATGCTGGAACAGCTTTTAACCTATAATGGATGGCCTGAGCCACCCCTGAATCCTTATGGATGGTGGTGTAATCTGTCATCTGATGACAATTCTGGAAAGCTCTGTTAAGTGGAAAACAGAAAATTGTGTGTCTATAGACCTGCCAAAGTTTGAGGATTCAGGCTGTGTCCCAGAAACGTGTGTCAACTTAATATTTGGGGGCCAGGGTGGGGGATTCTCTGACACATAAAGGGCTTTCCCAGCCCAATCACAAATGGAATTGAGTAACTCTTCCCACACTTAAGACCTTCCACCTGTAGATTCAACAATTCAACTGAGACATTCAGGTTTTAACCCCTTGACGAATGTAAGATTGAAAGCTTGGGATTTTACTTAGGGTTTTGTGGGGGCGATGTCTATTGGATTTCCCCCCTCCCTTCTTCTCAGAGACTTCTAAGCCAATTGTCTTTTCTTGGAAAGCAGAAATCAAATTTCATTGGAGAAACACATCCAAAGAAAAGTTTTTCCATTCTCACTATTCATGAAAAGGAAGTGTAGTCACTTTCTCTAGTTTATGGTTTTGGTCCTTATGGAAAGCAACTAGTGTTCAGAGGAAACGTTAACTAAGGGAGTAAGTTAGAAAGCACAGCCAAAATAAGGTGGATCTGAGCTGGGGATGAATGCTCAAGTACTTGTAAACCCTCGGTGAGCACTGTTATTTATACTTAAGTTCCCATTTTCTATTACATTTCTGTTCTCAGAGGTACTTTTATGTTTTAATAGTTGAAACCAAAACTCCAAAATTTTACTGATAATGAAAGAGTATGCCCCTTCCCATTGAATCTACCACATAATTTCTACTTATATCTGTCTCTATGAAAGCAGCTTAAAGGGATACTTTTTCTAACAAAGGTCATTTGGAAAACTTCCTCAGCTCTGCTGAACATAATTATTTCTTTGCAGCTCATTTTAGACATACTCAGAGCTTACTTAGGGTGGGCACCTTTTTAAAAGGAAACCTCTTAACTACCTGTACAGATAGAAAGCCCAGATAGAAAGTGTATTTTTAGGAGTGGTATTGTTACACTAAATGAGGCATGATTAAGTGTCCTTTTGCATGTATTCTTTAGAATCCTAAATAGGAGGTTTGAATTTGGGGGCTGAGGCAAATTTTAAAAATCATGTAGTATAACCTTTGGCTTGATCCTTTCGTAAGAATCCTGCACAGCACTCCACACTATGTTTGAATATCATCCTTTAGGAGAACTCGTCCCAAAACAGCAAGTTCTACCTTAGGATAATATGATTATTAGAAAGGTATTTGTTAAGTTGGCTGAAATCTATCTCACTTAACTTTCACCCGTTGAATCTTTGGTTTTTTATTAATGCATCCCCAATTCGGGGAGATGGGCTTTCAGCTCTTCATTTATTGAGCTTCCTATTGAGTCTTTTTCACTTGTAGCATTGTTACTCATGTAGTAGTCTTTGCATGACTGATTTAATGAACCGAAACTGGAGACTACTGTCATTGGTCCATGTTTTTCTTTCAGACATATTATTAACCTCACAGATTGTTAAATTCTAAAATGGCCAGTCTAAACCATTTTAGGTCCTGATTCAGTTATCTAGCTTATGAACTGATTTAACCATTATGCCTATTTAAGTTGATGATAAAAACATTTAACAGGAATGGCAGCAGTTAAAGGAAGAAGTTAAAGTTTAGGCAAATTATAGGGTATACACCCGTGAAAGAAGGGATCTGGCCCCAGTACAGCATATGAGTAGATTCTTTTACTGTCACTGAGTGTATATGCCTCACTAGTTTATGAGGATATTCATTCTAATCATCGTTTCATGTTCTCTTGTTTTAGAGAGTTTCAGACAGTATCAATTGAATGATAATTTTAAAAATATTCAAAACATGGAATATTTTATGAAGTCATCTTTGTATAGACTATAATGACAGAGTGTCATTTAAAAGCTGTAGAATTTCATTAGGAGGAAAATTATATTTGGATAGCAAAACTATTCAGCCTTTCTCACCTGTCCTGTCTATGCTCACTTTCCTACTTCTTAAGGAAAAAAGAGAAATGACATTTTGAATACACAAGCTTTCATGATATTTTACATTTGTATGGCACTTCAGAGTGAAAGTACAAATGAGTTAAATCTCATTTGTCAGATTTCTGGGTTTAGAAAACCTGCTATTAATAATGATGTGAATTATACAATATAAATCAAAATCTCCTTCTTTGACATTTAAAATTTTCTATATAAGTTCATAAAAATACAACTTCACTTGCAAATATCAAATATATGTGCATCTTTCTGTCACAATCCAAATTTGGGTTAATCCTAAATCTTGAGAAGGACAACTTTATGTGCTCATTTAATTGACTATCTTAAAGCAGCATGTATATTCCAAGTACTAATAATTGTGGGCCTTTAATGGTTTATATTTTATATTTGGGAATTTTAAAATATAAATGAATAGTAGATTTTCAGTACATATTTGATTCTTTAACAGTACTGTGGCTTATAATTTTCTCCTATGGTTAAGCATTAATAGATAATGCTGATGAACACTAGAATTTGATTTTCATTTTAGTTTATCAAACTCTGAGTAACTGTTACTAATATGCACTACAGTGTACAGTCTAAGTGCTACATGAATATAAAAATATAAAATATAATCTCTACCTTCCAGGAGCAAAGGGGTGATCAACAAATACTTGGTTCTAATGTAAGGCACCCTGTGGTAAGTATTACAGCAGGGGGATAAAACCATTGCATATGGTTCAATTATTGCAACAGTTTTTGACATATAATAAATCATCCTAGAACATACTGACTTAAAACAAGAACCATTTATTTATTAAGCTCAAGTTCCCACAGAATCCCCATTTCTGGTAGGTTCAGCTGGTCTCACTTATACTTCAAGGTCACCTGCTAGACTGGCTAGGGATTGACTGGACTCGATTGCCTTGGCTGGGCCTGCTCTTCTCTGCTCATGTGACCTCTCAGCCAGGCCTTTCATGCGGCTTCTTGACAGAGTTCCCAGAGAGCAAGAGCAGAAGTGCAGACTCCTTCAGGCCTCACTTGGAACTTGCAAGCTGCCACTTCCACCACATTCCTTTAGTTAGAGCAAGTCACAAAGCCAACTCACATTCAAGAAATTAGGAACTAAGCTCCAATTTACACTCTAATTGAGACATACAGTGTATATAAACAATGCAAGAGCCAGGTTGATTTAAATCAAATTCAAAAAGAGCCCATGAAGTAGAGAGGCCTTTATGGGCCTAAGTATTTATAAATGATTTCATGGAAAAGGGTAGAGAGCCAAACTGAAGGAAAATTAGGCATCGGTGAAGGAAGAAAATAATTCACACATAGAAAGTGGCAGATTTAAGTTTTGTTTAAAAACATGGGAGAGGATGTATGTATTTGTTTGACTGTCTTTCCTCCTTTAAGTATTAGGCTAATCTCTTTAAGCCCCCATTTCTTTTTTTTTTTTTAAATCAGATTTTGGCCAGAGCTGGGTTTGAACCCGCCACCTCCGGCATATGGGCCCAGCGCCCTAGCCCTTTGAGCCACAGGCACTGCCCCAAGCCCCCATTTCTTAATTTATCTTTATTCCTTATTTTTTGCTGTTCAGCTTCCTCATGTGCCTCTTTTGTTATATCCAATCTATTTTTCTCATTAATTGCATCCATCCTGAAATACTTCAAATTTCTATTATTCACATTCATTTTGAGGGCATCTTAACTTCCCCAGATAATTATTTATTTAATTTATGACACTTCACCTTTCATATTTGACCTAAGGTTTAAGGATGTTCTTTTCCTTAGTAACATCACAATATTTTCTGTTCCTTAGCCCCAACTGTTATTTACTTCTGATACATACTTACTTTTTTATAAAGCTGAATGAGCTAGGTTGCGACATTGCATCAGATCTCCTGAATGGAGCTTGTTGGTAATGACTCTTGTATAGCAAGCCATCCCAAGATGTCTAGGGCTTTTTTTAGATTGAGCTGTTGCTATTCCCTCTAGGCTAGTTATTCCCCTGTTAACCTACTGTCTAAAGTAAACACAGTGCATTTCCATTGTAGACACTTAACCTGCCTTAAAAACAACTATAGGAACTAAGAGAAATAGTTGTATATTTCTTTTGGGATGTCAAACAAATTCTGCTGCTATTCTTGTTAGCAGTATAGAAGTAAAACCAGTACTTCAGTTAGTCAACACTAGTTAGGAAACCCGAGTACAATTCATGACCCTAAGTATATAGAACTGCCCCTCCTAT
Organism: Loris lydekkerianus; assembly: GCA_963574355.1. Lineage (NCBI taxonomy): Eukaryota > Metazoa > Chordata > Mammalia > Primates > Lorisidae > Loris > Loris lydekkerianus. Next base: position 25,438 of record CAUYPK010016366.1, on the reverse strand, counting down.
TTTTCATCCTGCTATGACCCTTGTCATAAAATTTTGGCTTTTAGATCAAATTAACCAAGTCTAATGAACATTATGTTGTTCCTAAAGGGAGCATTGTCCCTTTGCTCAATTGCTCTGGCTCATATGGAAAAATCTTAACTTTGATTAATATTTATTTTATTTTATCCTTGTAGAAAACCCATTTGTATCAAAAGCTGATTTTTTTCCTGATATATACCATATCAAAATGGTATATAGTCCAGGTTTATTTTTTAATGTTTTACCTTAACCAATCTAAGCTATCTAACTAGGACTCTTCATAGAAGGCTGGGGTAGAGATGGAGCAGGCCCACATCTCAGAAGGCCTGAGATACCATTCTTCTGTTTTTCATCATGACTAATGAAAGGAAGGCATCTCTCACATGTACTTAATATTGGTCCTGAACCAGCTAGAATGTAACTTGAGTTTGGGGGGTATGGTCTGAACCTATCCCAAGAGTGTACTGAACAGTTTCCAGGAATCTTGATGGAGAAGAAAAGTATAGGCCTATAAAAGTAGGTGGTGAGAGAAAATTTTTATGAGATACTCTTTGTAGAGGAAAATAGAAAGAGTTATATTTGAGAACCCTTTAATAGTGATGTGTATGGACCAGTAATATTGTCAATAGAAGTACTCTTCAAGCACTCAGTAGAAATATTTTTTTGACATCAGGTTACATATGGTCTTGAACAATAGCCTGAAAAACTGGAAGTCATCTATACCAGAGTCATAAATCAAATAGCTTAATAACTTATGGCATCAGAAGATGTTATTATTATGACTGATATGGAAGGTGGGGTCAGAAAGAATGATTTCAGTCATAAAGAGCATTATCTCAGAAAAGATTATCTGTACCACCAATGTTAACAGCATGTGTATGTAGGGAGGGCAGAACAGAATGAAAGTCAGAATCATTATATACCCAAGTCATTCAGTGGTTAGAAGAGGACTTACTAATATGTCAGACCACCTGCACAGATGTCTTTTCTGATACAGAGCCACTAAATGTCTTCATTTCTACATGTCTATAACTATGTCAAGATAATAGACTATATTCTATATCTATAGGCACTTCAAGCACGTAGATATAGATGTACACTTCCCTAGTCAAGGAGTATTCATTCATACATTCATTCATTCAACACTATTCCTAGCACTGTAAGAGGCAGTGGGTATAATGCAGTGAATAAGCATGATTCTTACCCTTATGGGGCTTACATACTTATAAAGTAGGCTTTTCCAACACTCTGTTTTTCCCATAGTCTCTCTTCAGGTGGCCCTGATTCTTCACAGGAATGCCACTTTATCTAGATTTTGAGTTTTTGTATGATGCCATATTATTCAGTTTTAGGGACAGCTGCAGAGTTTAAAGGAAAGGTCTCCAGGGCAAGGCCAAGTCTGCTGTATACTGATACACAGGCTTTCAGAAAAGAACTTTAGCTATGGTTTGGTAAGCTGGCATAAATAAGATGGTTGACTTCAAAAGGTGGTCCTTTGGTTTTTGGAAGTAGAGACTTCTGGTTATTTTGATAATCTTTTCTTGCCCAAATTGTTTTCACAGATAGCTGTAACTTTCAAGGTGATACCTCCAATATCAAAGAAGGCTCTGGGACAGGAAGTAATTCCTATTCCTAAGCAGGGGATAACTAACATTTTTCAGGCCTAGTTCTGTGAAAAATATAAGCAGAAACATTCTGAGAATATACTCCACTGAACTAGGCCCTTGACTTTACATAAGCCAAGGCTGGGTCAGCAGGTACAAGGTTAGGGCACAGGATATATGCTGGATCAGCATATGCAAGGAAAGGGAACAGCTACTGGGATGCTACAACAGCCCCTGCCAACCAGACATGTCTCCTTACCTTGCTTGCGACATTAGTAACTAGAGCCATCCAAGGAAATTAATGGAAGGAATTGCTAGTAATATGAACAAATTCTGGGATTTGCTAAATGCCCTCAGTTGGTGGGAGGAGAGTTTACTGTAGAACTTCTGAGACTCACTTCATACTACCTTCTTAACTTGGGAGGAGGTGAACTCAGAAATTCTATTTCAGTGCCGTTTTTAATTTAACAAAATCCATTTCTTGCAGACTGGGATCTTATGACACAATATCTAAGTGAACATAACTCTTTGATATAGAAAAACATGTAAAATGTTATTTAAATGCCAGGAAAAGACCAATGTTCAATAGATCAAATGGCATTATAACAAGTTTGAAAGGCCATTTTCTATTCATTATCCTCTCACTATGGAAATAATTTTAGCATCTCAGAGGTCTAATTTCCTAAAGTCTTCATGGAATTGTTCTAGGAGGTTGGAAACCAGAAGAGAGTATTAGTAGTAGATGGTAACCACATTGAAATCATGGTAGTCTTACTAGGGATAGACTCCTTTTTAATTTATTTTTTAGTAGAGAAGGGTCCTTAGAGAAGGTGGAAGGCCTGATATACTGTATTTTCCAGGGGTTTGGTTTTTCTTCAGGAAGCAACCACACCCACTGAGCAGTAAAGTAAGCCCCAAGCACTTGTTTTTTGTACAGCTGATAGAGAGGCAGCTTCTGGATCTCTCTGAGAGAACTTCCTTCTAGACAATTTATGTGTCTAGAAATGCTAAATGAGTGGGAGGCACTGTAGCCCCTATCTAGGTCCTTAAACTATAAATGGCAGATGTGTGAAGACAAGCAATAAATGAAGTTCCTTCAGTTAGAAGTAGTTACTGACAAACTTGTTAACAGGAGACAAAACATCGGGCTTTTGAAATATTTCTCCATGAAAAATTCACTGAATTTGGCTTTCTGAGCCATGGGCCTCCCAAGCTGAGAGTACCCATTGTTATTATCAACCCATATTGCCATAGTCTTGGGAGAGATGGGGAGTTTAACCTAAAGCTTGGTTGTCCTGCACTTTCTACTCCAACCTGGAGTCAGGGCTCTACCACTTAAAGCTTCCACAAGAAAATAATACACCCTTACTAGTAGTGGTAGAAGTACGTTTTATAGGAATGTGAGTCTAGTCTGTAACAACCTCCTACTCCTTTTTTTCAGTAGAACAACAGCTGTAACTTTTAATATGGGTGTGATGCCAATTTCACTCTCATACTAAGTCTCATAAGTAGCCTCATAGCAAAGCCTGTCAGTTCAAATGCTCTTGGATAAAGAGCTAACACTAACAAGCATGGCATAGTAAGCCACCTACCAATTGCTCCCTTAGTTCCCAGACAGCATCCCTGATCATACTATGTCATAAGGAACCTAGGTAAGTGAGATAGTCTATGAGATAGTTTATTGCCTGAGTTAGCACTGCACTGCTCTCTGTTTCTCCCAATATGCCAAGTCTGAGAAACTCAGGAGGTTTCTGTTACCTCCAGCACATGGCATGAAAATATATATATTCACTGACCTGGAACCTGTGAGTTTCTGCGACTCACATCTGTAGAAGAAAGGATAGGAGAGTCATTACAAATGCATTTCCCTGGGAATAAACATGGTATCAGAGGCTGTTGTGGTAGTGCTGGCTGAATGAAAACCTGCTAGGTTCTGACACCTAAGTTCACACATCTCCATTAACTGCACTGCCTAGTGTCCTACAGAGGACACTCATAGGCCAAGAAAGGGCCTTGGAACTAATTTCTAACTACGATTATACATTCTATTCATAGCCGCTGGAGGGCAGCAGAGAGTGACAACAAAGGTCTAGATTTAGGGAACTGGGGCTTATTTCAGTTTACCAAGAAACAAGCCCCCTTAGCTATAAGAATTAGCTACCTGAGAGTCACAGTTACAAGCACAGACCTCTGGAGAACAAGAACCAAAAGGAGAATCCAGAACCTAATTTAAAGGTTACAACACTTGTTTCTATTCAAGTTCAAGAACCAGGAATGGGTAAAGAAATGAAGTAGGACTCCCTGGTAAAGAAAGGGGAACCATACAGCACTAGTAAAGGTAGAGAAACAAAACTACAGTCTAAAGCATCAACTCCAAAGGGGGCAAGTGAATATAAGACAAGGATAAAATTGTGAGTGAAAGAAATGATGACAGTGAGAGGCAAGCCAGAGTGAGGGAGTCAGGGAGGCAAAGGTACAGTCAGCAGAGATTGATTCTCTAAGGCAGTGGTACTTAGGAAGGAGCCTTCTGTAGGGTGCCTATCAGAAAGGAGGGATCTGCAAAGCAAGCATTTTCAGACACAACCAAACAGCCTTGTCCTTGATTAGCTAGAGTTATTTCTTTCTTGGTCTGTTGCTTTCAAGGGTAATATAACTCACTGAGAATGTGGAAAGAGAGGGAGAAATGACATCACATTCTGAGATGTGATTAAGGGATTCTTATACATGAAATGAAATTGAACTTGGGCACCATGCCCTTCTGGATAACATTTGTGTAAAAGGGCAGCTCATTTTCCTGGAATAGTTTCTTGTGTTCCCTTTTCATATTTTATACTGTAACATTTGCTAAGAATATACAGTAGAAAAGAAAAATGGGCACTGGTGACTTTATAGGCAAGACCCCAATCAATTCAGGGACTTAGGATCTGTTCCTAGTAGGTTAGCAGAGAGCTGTGTTTGGAATCTCTTGTAAATACTGAGTGCTCAGCATTTTCCAAATCCCTTACATATGGAGAAAGAAAACTCCTTCTTGGTCTGTTAAACTTCCAGTGTCTCCCACTTTTCCTCAAGCATCAGGAAAATAGGGCTTCTGTTAACCACAAATTCTAGGACCCCTGTACTGCATGACAGGGCAGTATAATATTTAAGTTTGGAATTGGGCAGACCTTAGATTACTAGCTATAACATTTGGCAAATAATGACCTCTAAGATGGTAGTTTCCTAGACTATGAAATGAAGATTTTAAATAACTTAAAGGCTTGTAAATGTTGGCATAAGCATTAAATAAGACAATATAATTATGTTGCTTAATATTTAGTAAACATATAATAAATGAGAGTAGCTATCATTATTACTTCTATTATTTGATATTACTATACTTGAGGAGTCTGCCTACATGGGGACAATATTCAAATGAAACTCAGAGACCTGGAGTGATCTCTTAGTTCTTGCTGATTCATTACATGACTTGGAGTACTTATGCCTTTGGCTGCCAACTCATAATGGGGCTCCTACCATTATTCAGGAAGTAGAAAATTGAGAATGGTAACTATTAAATGTTCTAAGCTCTTCTGAGCATGAAAGTGACTGAAAATGAAATAAACTTTGAGTTAATTTTTCAAGCTTAACCAAATTACAAGTTGTTTGCTTTAGTGTTTTTCTATTAAAAATTATTTCTTTATCACTATAGCATGTGAAAAATAATTTTATAACCAAGAACATGTCGAAAGTGCCAAGAAGCTTCTTTGTGCTTCTTTGTAGCTCTCCCTGCCCCCAGGTAACCACTAACCTGCTGTTCATCATGTTAGAGTGGTTTCTATTTTCTAGAATTTTATGTGACTTCTAGAAGTTATATTCTTTTGTGTACTCTTTGTGTTTGGCTTCTTTCTTTCAGCATAGTATTTTGACATTAATTCATAGTGTTAGGTAGATCACCAAATATCACCTATTGATATTTGTAAAAATTTTATTACTTCCAGTTTGGAGCTGTTATGAATAAAGCTGCTAAGAACATTCATGTGTATGTGTTTGGGTGCACGAGGGCTTTTATTTTTCTGGAGCAATAATAGGAGTGGAATTGTTAGGTCTATGGTACATGTATGTTTAACTTTATGTTTAAAATTGTTAAAATGTTTTCCACAGTGGTTGTGCTATTTTCTATACGTACCAGCAGTGAATGAAAGTACTAGTTGTTCCATATTCTCTTCCTCATTTGGTGTTGACAGTATTTATTTGTTGATTTACTGAGGTATGGTTTACATATAGTAAAATTCATCCTTCTTAGATATTCAGCTGTATAAATTTTTATAAATGTATGTAGTTATATAACCACCACCAAAATCAGAGAAATTTTTCATTATTCAAAAAGTTCCTTTATGCCTCTTTGCAATGGCTCTCCTCCCTTGACTCCATTCCCTGGCAATGACTACTCTGATTTTCTGTCTGATACTATAGTGTTGTCTTTTCCAAAATGCCACATAAATGGAACCAAACCTTTTTTAGTGACATGGCTTTGCTCTGTCACCCAGGCTGGAGTTCAGTAGTGCAATCATAGCTCACTACAGCTTCAAACTTCTGGCACAAGCAGTCCTCCCATCTTAACCTCCAATGTAGGTAGGAGTGCAGGCATGTACTACCATGCAGCTAATTTTTTATTTTATTTTAAAGAGATGGGGGTCTTACTGTGTTATTCAGCTGGTCTCAAACTCCTGTCCTCGAGAGATCTTGCAGCCTCAGCCTCCCAGAGTTCTGTAATTACAGGTGTCACCACCACACCTGGCCAAATCATACTTTAAATTGTGTCTTTTCCATGTAGTATCATGCTTTTGAGATTCGTCTATGTTATTGCATAAATTAGTACTCAATATTTTGTTGCAAAATAGTATTCCATACTGCAGATTGTTTACTCATTCACTGTTTGATGCATTTGTGGGTTGTTTCCAGTTTGGCGATACCATGAATAAAGCCACAGTGAACATTTGTCCACTGGTTTGGGGGTGAACGCATAAAGTCCAACAACTAAGTTTGTGAACTCCCTGGTAGAAAAAGTGCTGCATCCTCATTACTGAATATCACTGCATTCACCTTCAAAGTATTCCCCTTGGGAAGCTATGTACTGACACCAGTGCCTAGTTCGCCCTTCAAAGCTATCTTAGAAGTCCTTTTTTGGCATGGCAATCAGAGTTGTCACTGCATGAGGTCTGACAGTTAAGTTTGTGATCTCATCCTAGAAAAATTGCTTTGAAGGGTGGACTGAGAACTGGCATCAGTGCATAGCTTCCCAAGGGGAGAACTTCGAAGGTGACCTTTGTGATATTCAGTGTAGCACTTTTTCCAGGATGAGTTTGTGAACTTAATTGTCTGACCTCATGTATTTTCATTTCTTAGGAGTAAATATTTGGGATGGGATTACTGAATCTTTTAGTAAATACATGTTTAGCATTATAAGGAACTACCAAACTGCTTTCCAAAGTGACTAAGCCATTTTTTATATATTTCCAGTCCCACTAGCAACATAGGAGAATTGCAGTTGCTCTGCACCATTGCTAATATTTGATATTGTCAGTATCTTTTAAAAGTATCTTTTAAAAGACTATTCTAATACATGTTTAGTAGTATTTTTGGTTTGAATTTGTATTCAAACCAAATGACCAATGACTAATGATAATCTTTTTTGTTTGGTTATCTAGCATCTGTACCTTTTGTGATGCATTTGTTAAAATATTTGTCTAGTTTTAAAAATAATTATTGAGTTGTGAAATTTTTTGTATATTCTGGTTAAAAGTCCATTACTAAATATGTGTTTGGCAATCTTTTTCTCCCAGTCTATGGCTTTTCGTTTTATTAACAGCATCTTTCAAAAAGCTTGATTTTAAATTTCAGTTATACTCAGTTGTAACATCTTTTTTTTTATGTCTCATGATCTATGTGTCCTATCTTATAAAATCTTTGCCTGACCCAACCAACGTCACAAATGTCATCTATGTTTTCATCTAGAATTAGATTTACATTTAAGTCTATGATGACGTATTTTGAGTTAATTTTTCAATATGATGTGAGGTGTGGTCAAAATCTGTATTTTTTTTTTATGAAATATGCAGTTGTTCCAGCACCATTTATTAAAAAAAAAAAAAGACTATGGTTTCTCCACTGATGTGCCTTGATAACTTTTTTGAGAAATCAATTGACCGTGTATGTGTCAGTCTATTTCTAGATCCTCTATATTCTGTTCAATTTATCTATGTCTTTTTTGCTATGCCTGGATCTTCATATGATATATTATACCATGAAATCAGGTAGTATAAGTTCTTCAACTTTTTTCTTTTTCAAAATTGTTCTGTTTATTCCAGGTGTGTGTGTGTGTAATCAATTTGTCAATTTTTACAAAAAAGCTTTCTGGAATTTTGATTAGGATTATGTTGAATTCATAGATCAAAATGGGGAGAATTGACATTCTGTCAATATTTAGTCCTATATTCGTGAACACATTCTATCTCTCTATTTATGTCTTTGAGTTTTCTCATCAGTACTTTAGAGTTATCAGCAAATCTTACACATATTTTGTTAGCCTTATCAAAGTATCCCATGTTCATTGTAAATGGAATTGTTATTTTAATTATAATGTTTAATTATTCATTGCTGGTATACAAGAGTATATAATTTAGTTTTGTATGTTGATCTTAAATCCCAAATTTGCCAAATTCACTTGTTAGATCTAGTAGTTTTTTTTTTATATGTCGTGGGGGCTTTGTGGGATTTAATGTGTCGATTATTTGTACAAATTGGAATGCTTACATCCAACTAATTAACATGGCTTTCATCTCATTTACTTAGTCACAGTGTTAAGACATTTGTGTTCTATACTTGATAGATTTGACTTGTACCCTTGCAATATACTCCATAGGTGTGGGTCCCACCATTAACCCTCCATCAAACCACTTCCCTCCCTTCCCATCCCCCCCAGATTATCTATATTCTGGGCTATAGTTGTGATTCATCTTTCATATGAAAGTGTGAATGATTATAAATTTATTTCATAGTAGTACTGAGTACCTTGGATTTTTTTTTTCTATTCCTGACATACTTTGCTAAGAAGAATATTTTCCAGCTCCATTCATGTAAACATAAAAGAGGTAAAGTCTCCATGTTTTTTAATGCTGCATAATATTCCATCATGTACATATACCATAATTTATTACTCCATTCTTGGGTCAATGGACACTTGGGCTTCTTCCATCACTTGGCACTTATGAATTGAGCTGTAGTGAACAATCTGGTGCAAATATCTTTGTTGCCAAGTAATTTTTGGTCTTTTGGATATACACCTAGTAGAGGAATTACAGGATCAAACAGCAGGTCTACATTTAGATCCCTGAGTGTTCTAAAGCCTTTTCATTTCAAGTACTCCTTAATGTAAATTCTTTATGCAAGAAGTATAAACATTTTTATGGCTTTTAAATACATGACCAATTCCTAACAAAGAGTTATAATAATTTAAGTACTTCTGGAAGTCTATTTGCATTAGTTTGACAGATGTCCCACTAACCTAGGGTCTTATGATTTTAAGATTTTGGGTTAGTTACTTCATTTTTTTTAATTTCAAAATGTTAAGGGAGTAGAAATGTTCTTGTTGTATAGATAGCTTTTATGATGCTTATGGAAGAGCTATTAGTGTGCCCATCACCCTAATATAGTGTTCATTATACCTGATAGGTACTTGCTTTGACAAACAGACAACAACAAACTTTAGATAAAAATAGTCTGGAAAAAAAACCTCGATAGCCACATGTAGAAAAAATGAAACAGGACCCCTATCTCTCATTGTATACAAAAATTAATTCAAGATACATGAAAGACTTAAATATAAGGCATGATCCATAAAAATTTGAGAAGAAAATATAGGAGATTTTTTATTAATTTAATAGGTATAAGAAGGTACATCTTTTTTTCTTATACTTAAAAAACTATTCAGTGATCTATGAACATCAGTAAGGGTGTGAGTTTACCAATGTTCATATTTTCAGTTCTTAATGTCCTAACCTGGGATGGGTGGTATTTTTCAATCTAATTCCATACATGTTTAATTCAACCTTAGCTTATTACAATCAAATAAGAAAGGCAGAAGAAGTTAACACTTACAAAAAGTTACCTATTAGTAAAAGGCAGCATGTGATTATGTGCCAAATGAGTATTGTATGAATTTGGAGAGGGAGATGCTGTGCTATTAGAAATGATTATTCTTGCCTTTTTAATTATTATTTACGTAATGGTTCACTAGGAGCTGATGTTTCTCTTAGTTTTGCTTTGGTTTTTAGTTGTTGTAAAAGTGTTACATGACCAAAGCATATGAGAGCTTTGGTTTTTAGTTGTTGTAAAAGTGTTACATGACCAAAGCATATTCATAGTGTCTCTGAAAACTGTGATCTTCTGGGGTAATATCCCCTGCTCATAACAAAAAATGTGCAAACCATTGCTTGTCTCCAGTGTTGTTACAGAAAAGTGCAGAGTGGCCTTCTGTTGGCCAACAAAGTTAAGGGATAACTCTTCCATTTTCCAGACTGTGTTTAAAATATGTGCTAGAAAACTAATCTAAAGATTGAAGTGTTCATCTAAGGTAAACATGAGTCAGAGAGAGAGGTCGCCTAAATTCCTCCCAGAACTCTAGTGCATTGGGCCTGATCAAGGCACGCCCCAGATTCCCTATAGGAATATTCTGCCCCTCTCATAAGATACTAAAGGGACAGCCTGTAGTATTTAGTGTCTTAGCATAAGAGACTTGGAGTGACAATGGAGAGGAAGTGGTTCTGAGAAGCTGCTAGTATACCAAGGTTATATGAAAAAGAACTATCTGAGAATTGCCAACATCACTGAAAATGAATGTGCATCATGATGTACAATAGATGTAAAGATTCTTTTTGGTGTTTATACTGCTTATCAGTTGTCAGTGCAAGCATTGTGTATATGTGTACGTGTGTTCATTCATATGTGCTTCCCTCTGTTCTAAATCTAAGGGTGGTTAGAGTTCCATATGACATTCTTAACTTTTCCTTCTTGTATAACCTCTAAGAGAAATAATTCAAAGGGAGAGAGTGGTTTTCTATGTGGTTTTTTTTCTGGAGTACCAGTCCTCCAACTATCTTTTTGTGTGGACATTTCTTCTCACTGCCAGCTTGATAAAATGATAGTGAAAGGGATATTTAATTTAATTGGTGGGAGGTAATGAAAGGTTGTGAGCATGGGGAAAAGGTATGGGAGTAGATATGTTCATGGTTCTTTCTGTAAGGTGTGAAATTCTATTTTCTTCTTCTCTTGATCTGTTTATCCCACTGCCATTGATGATCTTCTGTTTCTTTTCTTACTTTCTCCCACCTACCATTTTTTAAATATGGAACTATGACCATGTCATTTGCCTGTTTAAAAAGCCTGCCATCTCATTGTTGTTTAAAGAACAAAGGACAACTTCCTGGAAAAGAAGTTCTGGTCCTAGTTGGTCTTTCCAGTCTCTTCTTTCTGTCACTCTTTCTCATGTACCCTCTACCCAGACTACTCTTAATATTCTCTCAGCCCCCGAAAGGGTAAGCTTTAGGTCCCCTCTGCCTATCGCATTCTCCCTCTCCTGGTAGAATGACAAACTCCTTCCCTTCCTTCACAGCTTGGCTCAAATGTCATCTCCTTTATAAATCCTTCCAAACCTCCTCAGGCAGATTTAATTGTTCCCCCTTTGGGTCCCTGACATTTTGTATGTCCCTTCATTACAAATGCTCTTGTAATTACTTGTTTAATCATCTGCCTTCACCATTAGATTCTGAGTTCACCAAGAGCAGGAACCCTGTTTTATTTATTTCTTAATTGCCCCTTTCCTTAGTGGGTTGCATAGTTCCTGTTAGATATTATGCTTTCCTAATTGCTTGCTGAATGCATTGACTTAATACTGTTTTGTGGCATTTCAGAAGTAATGGAACTAGATTGAATTTCTGAATAATATTTATATTCAAACTCCTGTAAATAAATAAATTCATCATTTTTCTCCCACTCCTTGCTCTTAATTCTCACCTTACTTTAATCTTGTTAAATGACGAGCAGAAATACAGCCCTGGGAAAGGCAGAACCAGATACAGGGAAAAGGAATTTTGCTGACAGTCTCTGGGACCTAGCACATGTGCACTTCAGTGAGGGCTATGAGGAAGGGCTACCAAAGAGGTGCACTGTGTAGCTAATGGGTCATACTGGAAGGGAAATAGCTCCTCACCTGATAAATCACTCTTACTTCTTCAACAGGAGATGACTTTTCAGACTAAACACTTGGTCATATTTTTCCAACCCTGGTGAACACCTGGGTTCAAGTGTCAGGTACAGGTACTGCCTTTTTATTTCTGTTCTCCAATGGTGGGGAGCATTTTTCTCAGTGCAAATGCACCCTTGGAGTTCATCCAGAATTTCCTCCTTGTTATATCTCTGAGACATATGTGGCCCACTTAACTGAGCTCCAAAATTATGCCAAAATGTCAATCTAAACTCCATAACCAATTCAAGATGTTTAAATCTTTCTAGGATTGACTTCTAAAATAGTTTACAAATAATCTTTGCTGAAGCAGTGAAGAGTTTTAAGTGACAGTGATTAGCATGTTGGAAAAGTAACATATTCTGTATGCTACAAATATATTTATCTTCATCATGTATGATAATAAAACATTGTTAGTGTTTTATATTCTATTATAGCTTAAAATGTTTTAAAATAAGTTCCTAATTTCCCTATAGCCTCCATAAAAGCCTGTCCTTCTGCAATTCTCTTCATCTCAATTAATGGCAATTCTACTCTTTTTCTAGGAATAGAAACTTTGGAGTCATCCTTGACTCCTTTCTTTGCACATCCCACATCCAGTCTGTCAGCAAATTATGGTTTCTCTATCTTCAAATTATATCCAGAAACCAATCATTTTTAGCTATCGTCTCTCTTGTCCTGGTTCACATAATGTATTATTTCTCCTTGTATTCTTGTAATGGCTTTTTAACTTGTCTCCATGATTCTGCCTTTGTTCCCTTATGGACTGTCTCCATATGACAACAAACACGAAACAGTTAAAACAAAAGTCAGATCATGTCATTCCTCTGCCCAGAATTCCCCACACTAAGTAAAAACTAAAGTCTTTTTAATGATCAAGAACTTACAGAGCAATGATTTTCAACCAGTGTGCCACAGAGAATCTTAGGTGTACCACAAAAATGTTCAAAGAGCATTAATTAAATTGTTTTCAAAAGTTCAAAGCACAGTATGTTTTGTTTTGTTTTTTTTTTACTTTTCTTTTTTTTTGACCGACATAATTTAAGTGTACTACAGAAGTTTAACTATAGGTTCAAGTGTGCCATGAGATAAAAAAGGTTGAAAAACACTGTTACAGAGTCTACACACACACACACACATACACACACGCACACTCCTTTTAACTCTCTGACCTCATACCCTGCTGCTTTGCTCCTCAGTCACTCTGCTCTCTCTCTGATAGCTTCCTTATTTTCTTCCATGTGCTAGGTACACTCCCATCTCAGGAGTTTTGAACTTGATAGGACTCTTCCTAGAAGCCTCTTTTCCAGATTGCTATATTGCTTGCTCCTTACTGCATCACTTAAAGCTCACTACATTGAGAGTTTTCTATTTAAGATTGTAAGTTTCCTCTCCCACTACCACTATCACCTCTTCACCAAAGCAAAATTCTATTCTCTTTCTTACTTCATTTTTCCATGAAGAATTCCATCATCTTCTGGATTATACATCTTGCAAGTATTGTTTAATTTGTTCTTCCCTCCACTAAAAAAAATGATTTTCATTAGGAAAAGGATTTTGCTCATTTTGTGAACAGCTTTATTTTTAGTGTCTAGAACAATTTCTAGCACATGTCAAGCTTTTAAGGAAGTATTTTTTGGAGGAAAGAAGTATGAGTATGTAATCTCTACATGTTTGCCTTAGTTTTAAGTATCAATGACTAATAGCATTTTAGACATGAATTGTTCTACAAAGCAGGCTGATATGGCATTAAAAGAAGGGATTTCAGAAAGAAGTTTTGATCAGTGCTTTTAAAGTATGTTATACATGCTGGACATAAACTCTGTACTTTATAATGAAGTAGAAAAAAGATTGTACCATGTGTTCTTAGTTGTGAATTTCTTTCATTCACAATATAGATTGATGCATACCTGATGATAAATGTTACCCGGGATGATATTTAATAGGGAAAGGAAAACTGTAAGCCGTGTTCCTGATCACAAGTTAGCAGCGAGACTTAAAGCAGCCCAGCTTATTAAGAAATGCTGAAGTGGGTGGTGCCTGTGGCTCAACGGAGTAGGGCGCCAGCCCCATATGCCAGAGGTGGCAGGTTCAAACCCAGCCCTGGCCAAAAACTACAAAAAAAAAAAAAGAAAAAGAAAAAGAAATGCTGAAGTCACTTGAAAATGGTCAAAGAGCCTATGTGGAAACAGTCTTTTTGGTAAATAGAAAACTGATTTCTGGCTGGGCATTGTCACTCAGACCTGTAATCCTAGCACTCTGGGAGGCAAGAGCGGGTGAATTGCTTGATCTTAGGAGATGGATACCAGCCTGAGCAAGAGTGAGACTACTAAAAATAGAAAAACTAGCTGGACGTCATGGCCTATAGTTCCAGCTACTCAGGAGGCTGAGGCAAGAGGTTTGCTCAAGCCCAAGAGTTGTAGGTTGCTGTGAGCTACAGTGATGTCATAGCACTCTACCCAGGGTGACCAAGTGAGACTCTTGTTTCAAAGAAAAGAAAAAAGAAAACTGAGTTCTGGCTTGGTGCCTGTGGCTCAGCAGCTAAGGCGCCAGCCACATACATACACCAAAGCTGGCAGGTTTGAATCCAGCCCGGGCCTGCCAAACAACAGTGGCAACTACAACCAAAAAATAGCCAGGTGGTGTGGCAGGCGCCCATAGTCCCAGCTACTTGGGAGGCTGAGGCAAGAGAATCGCTTAAGCCCAAGAGTTGGAGATTGCTGTGAGGGCTACTGAGGGCGACATAATAAGACTGTCTCAAAAAAAAAAAAAAAAACCCGAGTTCTGATTGGAAAAGTGTGTTGTGAATTTTAATATTGTAGCTTCTTTTCACAGCAGGATACAGTTGAGTGTGATGAGTATGATGAGACATAGAGAGTTTGCCTGGGATAATGACAATGAGTGTCGGTATATAGTATATAGGAGAGAAAGGCAGAAGTCCTCCCTACAATTGTGAAAGTACAAGTACAATGTTTTGGATAATAATAACAACAAAGATATTTAAACTGCATAGCCTTACGTTAGGGTCTGTAAGTTACTAGCCCATTGTAAGAAATGGCAGATAATTCAGAAGCTATTCAGGGCCAGTTAAGCACCTTTTGTTGCTTTCCTCATGTCTTTTCCTTTATCCCCTTTCTCAGTATGGTTCTCAGTGTCCCGTAGGAACTAGCCTGCTGGATCTCCCACTTTTACAGAAGGCATCTGGCAACAGCTAACTAATCCCAAGTAGCAAATTGCCTGGACAATGATCATAGTATTAATTGCTAAATCTAAGACTGTCTAATTGCATAGGTGCTAGGGTTGAGAGGCTCTGATAGGCCAAATGACTCCTTGAAATGTTAAAATTTTTTTTAAAAAGAATTTCAGTCTGGAAAAGAATACAAAAACTATGGTTTTTATGTTAATTGTGTCCCATAATGTTCTGGACAGCACAGGTTTCAAAGATATCTTTATTTTGGCTCCTACTTTTTATGAGGTAATAGAGTTTAAAAAGTCTTGGCAGAAAGTCAGATGTGGCAGAGGTGAAGCCATTAACCTTTTTTCCTACTTTCTTTCTCCAGAATCCAATGGTAATTTTATATACACTTAGCCTTCTAAAATCTCATATGCAAAACTAGTGAATTTTGAGTTCTATACTGTCTGTGGTGTTTTAGGTACATTGGCCATTGGGAGAGAATCAGAGCTCATTGCTTTTCATAAGTCATCCCCTATTACTTTTGAGAAGATGTTCTTTACTGACTTTACTAGGAGAACTGAGATTAGAGTTTTTTACAGTGGCAATGATTAGCATAATTTCACCTACATTTTACATTTTTGTCCCCATTATTGAAACCCCAGAATAAAGTGGCTGAGAGATTAGAATCAATTTGGCAATAATAATAGAGCCACCTCCCGTGGATCACCCCAGGATGTGGATCATGAAGAAATCAGAATACTTGTGATATTGTGGAGTAGGTGATCTTGGGAAAGTCTCTTCCTCATATTTTGATTTCCCCAATATAAAATGAAAAAATTAGGTTAAATAATCTCATATTCCCTTTGTCACTTATGTTCTTTGGCTTTTAGTCATCCTTACCAGTGTTAGACTTGTCCTCTTTAAAAATAGTTTTCCCCTTGACTTTTTATCTGTACTTACTAAGAATTCCAATATTTGAGTTTTAGAAGATGGCATTTATTTAATAGGAAGCTTTTTAACTTTCCTGATACTAATGATTCTCAGTCTATAACACATGATACACCCAATATTGTTAATTAAATTAGCACTACTCAATCCACATATTTATATCTCATAAAACTTACTTAACTCAGTTGGGAGGGAAAAAAAGGTATTGATGACAGGAGAGGGCTGCTTAGTTTATCCTTTTGGAAACCTGAAGTAAACATCTTGCCTTACCAATAATACTGGAACCTGCCGTCTAGGTGTAGCAAGCTTTTCCCAGCTTCCTGGCTTTAGGGAGTTCTGCAATGATCTATTACTATGTATTCCATTGCCTGGACCAAGATGTTCCCGGAAAAAGGATCTCTGAGTGTTCAGTCTATTATGCTATTTATTGGCTGAATGTTCTCAGATATTTTAGGATATTATGTACAAAATTGAAATTTGTGTGGTCACCCCAAGAATAAGTACCATCATAACTAGACCAGAAGGTAAAAGACTAGGTAAGTTGTTTCTAAGTTAAAATAGGAAATAGAGAAGTCATGAATGGGCAAAACACAAAAATCTTCAAAGTCAGTGTCCCTTTAGATTTAGTCCAAGCCTACCCTTCTGTTCTTTGCTTACTCTCTGTAGTACATCTAGCTGAAAATGTATGCTTATATGTGTGAGTTTGTTTGTGAGATAGAACAATGTCCCTGTGTTGTTAAATACCTTTAGATGGAAAGATTATCCTGGGTTATTTAGGTGAGTTTTGTCTAATCCCATGAGTCCTAAAAAGCAGAAGAAGGAGGCATAATAAGTGGTTCAGAGACATGAGATGTAATAAGAGGGAAAGATTAGAAGTGTGACAGGACTCCATCTATTATTGTTGATTTTGAAGTTGAGAAGGAGGCCATGAGCCAGAGAGTGCAGGGGGACTCCAAAGGCTGTGAATGACTATAACCTGAAAGCCTACAAGGAAATGGGGATTTCACTTCTATAACTGTAGGGAACTAAACTCAGCTGATGACCCAAATGTGCAAGGAAACTGATCTTACCCTAGAGCCTCCAGAAAGGAATGCAATCCTACGAACACCTTGATTTTAGCCCTTTAATATCTTTGTTGTTTGTAGAACTGTAAGATAATAAATTCATGTTGCTTAAGCCTCTACATTTGTCGTATTATTATTAATTAAACAGAATTATCATATGTCCCAACAATTCTATTCCTGGGTATATACTCAAAATTACTTCAAAAGTTATTATTACTATTTTTTGAGACAGAGTCTCACTTTATTGCCCTCAGTAGAGTGCTGTGGCCTTATAGCTCACAGCAACCATAAACTCTTGGGCTCAAGCAATCCTCTTGCCTTAGCCTCCCAAGTAGCTGGGACTACAGGTGTTCAAACAAAAACTTGTGCATGAATATTCAGAGCAGCACTATTCACCATAGCCAAAAGGTAGAAATAAGCCAAATGTCCATCAATTGATGAATGGATAAACAATATTTAGTATATCCCTATAATGAAATATTACAGTAGTCAAAAGAAATATAATACACAATATGGATAAACTTTGAAAAAATTATGCTAGGTGAAAGAAGGCCTAATATGATTCCATATATGTGAAATATCCAGAATAGACAAATCCAAAGAGATAGAAAGTACATTAGTGGTATTAGGAACAGAGGAATGAGTAGTGACTACCTAATAGGTTTGGGAAGATGAAAAATTTCCAGAACTATATAGGAATGGTGGTTGTGCAAAATTGTGAATGTTCTTTATGCCACTAAATTTGTACACTTTAAATTAGTTAAAATGGTAAATTAATTTTCATATTTGATAACCAAGAAAGCTTAAGGTGTAGTCAACTCAATTGTGTGGGTACATACATGTGTGTGCATGAGCACATGTGTATTGATAGGTGAATATGCAGAACAAGGATCCACAAGTGAAAGAATTTGTGAAATATTAGAATAGTGAGATTGCCAAAGAAATTGGGGTAAAGATAAATAGTAACTCTATTAACATGTAGGGAAATAATCCAGGCATGGTATTTTACTTGTTTTTATTTAAAGGGTCTGATTAGAGAGTAAACTATACATTTACTTAAAGCAAACTGCCTTTATTGTAATAAGAAATCTTATACATTTATAGTTGTCCATCTTCATTTAAATGACTTCCTTTACCTACAAATAAAATATAAAATAGATAAAAATGTTTAACTAAATTGGTTTTGGGTATTATAAATTATCTGCCTATTAGAATAGAAAAAGTAATAATGTTAGTTTATTGGGAACTTCCGTAGAAATAGGTTATTTTGATGTACTCAATTTTGATATGAGGACAATTAATGACAATTAAGGTCACAGAGGGGGTGAGGGAAGGGGAGAGCAGAGAGAGTAAGAAGG
Source organism: Loris lydekkerianus (assembly GCA_963574355.1). Lineage (NCBI taxonomy): Eukaryota > Metazoa > Chordata > Mammalia > Primates > Lorisidae > Loris > Loris lydekkerianus. The sequence goes on along the minus strand of CAUYPK010016366.1, from coordinate 6,992 downwards.
AAGGAGGGGTGGGGAAAGGAAGAGCAGAGAGAGGAAAGGCAGGAGGGGGGTGTGGCCTTGGTGTGTGCCACACTTTTTGGGAGCAGGACGCGATTTCAGGAGGGACTTCACCTAGCAAATGCAATAAGTGTAACCTGGTTTATTGTACCCTCAATGAATCCCCAACAATAATATAAAAATAATATATATAATAATATATAAAGTAACAGGAGAAAAGCAAATATGACATACAAGAAAACCTTCATAGGGCTATCAGTCAACTGCTAATGGAAAGCTTACAGTCCAGGAAAGAATAGGATGCTATCTTCAACGTGAAACAAAAAATGGTCAATCTCAAGAGCCTAGAACTGGTCAGCTGACGTGGACTCCATTCCCAGCCAGAACAATGTGCATGAGTTGGACTTAAAAAGAAAATAGCCTTAAAACCATGGAAGAGATCATTAGCCTTCAGCATCTTCAGAACCTGCCATGCTTAAAGTTATGGCACAAGAACATTGCTTATATTCTTGCACAGATCAGGGCATTATCCAATCTAGAGCTGCTCTCTTTGGACCATAATAATATAGAGAATCTGCCCTTGAAGCTTTTCCTATGCTTCAGACTTCATTATTTGGATCTAAGCCAACGGTTCTCAACCTGTGGGTCGCGACCCACAGGATTTATACTAAAGGCTCATGGCATTAGGAAGGTTGAGAACCACTGATCTAAGCTATAACCACCTGAGCTTCATTCCAGAAGAAATCCAGTATCTGGGATTTGAAATACTTTGCTGTGACCAACAAAAATATTGAGATGTTGTTACCAGATGGGCTGTTTCAGTGCAAAAAGCTGCAGTGTTTACTTTTGGGGAAAAATAGCCTGATGAATTTGTCTCCTCTTGTGGGTCAACGCTCAAGCCTTACCCATCTGGAGCTTATTGGTAATTACCTGGAAATACTTCCTCCTGGACTAGAAGGATGTCAGTCTCTAAAGCTGGCTGATTATCCAGGAGAATTTGCTCAATACTTTTCCAAACACTGTACTGTTGCAGGCAAATTCCAAACACTGTACTGTTGCAGGCAAACACACTTAGACAAATGTTGACTGAAAGAAAAGAGAATTGTATCTCATAATTTTTTTTTTAATTGTTTGGGATTCATTGAGGGCACAGAGAATTAGGTTGCACTGATTGCATTTGTTGGATTAAGTCCCTCTTGTGGTTGTGTCCTGCCCCCAGGAGGTGTGCCTTACACCGTGACCCTCCATCCCCTTCTCTCCTCCCTTCTTCCCGCTCCCTTATTCTCTGACTTCCCACCTTGTATTAGATGAAAATAATTTTTAAAAGTGTATTCTGGGCCTTAGAGTCACAGACCAATTGGCGGGCTCGGGGGGCGGGGATCAGGGACATGGGAAAACAAACCATCCCAAACCCCCCACCACATTGGTATGTGACTGATTACTAAATGAGAAGTAAAATTTTCTAAGTCATGGAGATGAGAAAGGAGTGATGATCATGATGATATATAAATGTCTTATTAAAGCAACTTACCCACATCACAAAGTCCCAAAGCTGCAGATGCTGGCGTGGATGTGGAGAGAGGGGAACACTTTTATACTCCTGGTGGGACTGCAAACTAAGACAGCCTCTTTAGAAAGATGTATGGAGAATCCTCATAGAACTCAAGACCTCCCATTTGATCCCCAATCCCAGTACTAGGCGTCTACCCAGAAGAAAAAAAAAATTTTTATCATAAGGTCATTTGCACTGGATTGTTTATTGGAGCTCAATTTACAATTGCCAGGATGTGGAAACAACCTAAATGCCCATCAACACAGGAATGAATTAATAAACTGTGGTATATGAATACCATGGAATACTATTCATCTATTTAAAAAAAAAGATGGGGACTTTATACCTTTTCTGTTAACCTAGAGTTGGAACACATTTTTCTTAGTAAAGTATCACAAGAATGGGAAAGCAAGTATCCAATTTTCTCAGTACTAACATGAAGCCAGTAGACGATCTAATTTATGCCCACATAAGAGAAAAACTCAATTCAATTCAAGTTGAAGAGAAGGGGAGGGAGGGAGATTAATGGGCACAATGAAAGAGTGTATGGCAGACCTCTTGGGTACAGAACACAACTACAACAGGAACTCTATCTAACATTGTAACCTATTTGTACCCTCAAATTCATCTGAAATAAAAGTAAATAAATAAAAAGAAAGAAATAGGTTATTCTGATTATAAAGTGGAGGAGAGATTGAAGGAGATTTAACAGACTTGGATAGATAAATTAGGATGTTCTCTTAGTTTACAATATGAGATAAACTAACATGGTCTTATTTTCAAAATATATGATAAAATGAACCTCAGAAAGCAACATAGAGTAATCTCACTTGTAAACACAGATACAAATATCTTAAATGAGATGCTAGAAATTAGGAACTAATATCACAGTTTACCAGAATTCTGGAGATTGAGAGCAAATGGAAATTTACTGCCAATTACAATAGATAAGGATTTTTAGGAGTATAGACTTAAACATAATTGAGTAAATTGCCGCAGTCTTTTTGCAGAAGAATTTAGCTGCATAAAATGATTATAAAACTAACCACTATAAATTGACCTATAAATTATCTTTATAAAATTACCCAAATAAGTAAAGAGAAATACTACATAAAATTTTTTTTTGTGCTATCACTATTTTTAATTAAAAAATGAGAAATATCACAACTACACAACAGTTGACAAGAGTTAGACTATTGTGTTTTCGTTATAAAATTAAATGTTGCCATTAAAATGACAAATCTGTGGACCAGGCAAATGCATGTAAAGGGCACTGTGCATATAAAGTGTACAACAAAGAAATGTTTTTAAAAGGTCAAAAAATTGTATATTCATAATGACATAATTACATAAAATATTTTTAATGTTAAAGATAGAAACTACTTATAGAGTCTAAGGAATTATTTAAGATAAAGTCATCTGTGTCTCTTGGACTCAGTTTTATCAACTATGAAATGAGAACATTATAATACTATAAAGGTTTACATTTTTTTTTATTGTCGGGGATTCATTGCAGGTACAAGAAACCAGGTTACACTGATTGCATTTGTTAGGTAAATTCCCTTTTACACTGGTGTCTTGCCCCCAAAAGGTGTGTCACACACTGAGACCCCACTCCCCTCCCTCTATCCCTCTCTCCACTCTTCCATTCTCCCACCCCCTTCCCTCTCTCTGCTCTTTCTTTCTTCCACACCCCTTCTTCCTTCTCTCTCTCTCTGCTCTGCCCTTCCTCCACCACCCACCATGTATTAGGTCATTAATTGTCCTCATATCAAAATTAAATACATAGGATTCATGCTTCTCCATTCTCGTGATGCTTTACTAAGAATAATGTGTTCCACTTCCATCCAGGTTAATACAAAGGATGTAAAGTCTCCATTTTTTTAATGGCTGAATAGTATTCCATGGTGTACATATACCATAGCTTGTTAATCTATTCCTGGTTGGTGGGCATTTAGGCTGTTTCCACATTTTGGCGATTGTAAATTGAGCTGTGATAAACAGTCTAGTGCAAGTGTCCTTATGGTAAAAGTATTTTTTTTCCTTCTGAGTAGATGCCCAGTAATGGGATTGCAGGATCAAATAGGAGGTCTAGCTTGAGTTCTCTGAGGTTTCTCCATACTTTCTTCCAAAAGGATTGTATTTGTTTGCATTCCCACCAGCAGTGTAAAAGTGTTCCTTTCTCTCCACATTCATGCCAGTACCTGCAGTTTTGAGATTTTGTGATGTGGGCTATTCTCTCTGGGGTTAGATGATATCTCAGGGTAGTTTTTGTTTGTTTGTTTTGTTTTGTTTTTTGAGACAGAGCCTCAAGCTGTTGCCCTGGGTAGAGTGCTGTGGCATCACAGCTCACAGCAATCTCCAACTCCAGGGCTCAAGCGATTCTCCTTCCTCTGCCTGCCAAGTACCTGGGACCACAGGTGCCTACCACAATGCCTGGCTATTTTTTGGTTGCAGCTGTCATTGTTTTGGAGGACTGGGCTGGATTCAAACCCGCCAGCTCAGGTGTATGTAGCTGGCACCTTAGCCGCTTGAGCCACAGGCGCCAAGCCTCAGGGTGGTTTTGATTTGCATGTCTCTAATAATTAAGGACGATGAGCATTTTTTCATATGTTTGCTAGCCATTGTCTATCTTCTTTAGAGAAGGTTCTATTCATCTCTCTTACCCATTGATAAATGGGATTGTTGGTTTTTTTCATGTGGATTAATTTGAGTTCTCTATATATCCTAGTTATCAAGTTTTTGTCTGATTCAAATATGCAAATATCCTTTTACATTGTGTAGGCTATCTATTTACTTTGGTTGTTATCTCCTTAGCTGTACAGAAGCTTTTCAATTTTTTTTTTTTTTTTTAATTTTGTAGAGACAGAGTCACACTTTATCACTTCTGTTGATATGGTGAATAACGTTTATGGACTTGCATATGTTAAACCAGCCTTGCATCCCTGGGATGAAACCTACTTGACTATGATGTATGCCTTTTTTGATGATAAGCTGTAATCTATTGGCTAGGATTTTCTTGAGAATTTTTATATCTATGTTCATTAGTGAAATTGGTCTGAAATTCTCCTTTTTGGGTATCAAAGTGATGTTTGCAAAAAAAAAAAAAAAAAGTGATGTTTGCTTCATAGAACGTGTTGGGGAAGATTCCTTCCTCCTCAATTTTTTGGAATAATTTCTGCAATACAGGAATAAGGTCCAGAAGGTTTGATAGAATTCTGGTGTGAAGCCATCTGGACCAGGGCAGTTTTTGGTTGGAAGCTTTTTTATTGTTTCTTTAATCTCAGTGCTTAAAATTGGTCTGTTCAGGAGCTCTATTTCTTCCTGACTAAGTCTAGGGAGAGGGTGTGATTCCAAATATTGATCCATTTCTTTCACATTGTCAAATTTCTGGGCATAGAGTTTCTTGTGGTGGTCAGAGATAATCTCTTGTATCTCTGTGGCATCAGTTGTTATTTCCCCTTCATCATTTCTGATTGAGGTTACTAGAGATTTTACTTTTCTATTTCTAGTTAGTCTGGCCAGAGGTTTATCTATCTTATTTATTTTTTCAAAAAACCAACTCTTTGTTTCATTAATTTTCTGAATGAGTCTTTGTTTTCAATTTCATTGATCTCTGATTTGATTTTGGAAATTTCTTTTCTTCTACTGGGTTTAGGTTTAGATTGTTCTTCTTTTTCTAATTCCATAAGATGGCTTGTGAGTTTGTTGATGCTCTCTCTTTCTGTTTTTCGAATGTAAGCATCTAAAGTGTTAAATTTTCCTCTCAAAACTGCTTTTGCAGTATCCCACAGGTTTTGGTAGCTTGTGTCTTCATTGTTGTTATGCTCAAGGAAGTTAATGATTTCCTGTTTTATTTCTTCCTGAACCCATCTGTCATTCAACAGAAGGTTATTTAATTTCATGTCTTTGTGTGGGGTTGAACATTTTGGTTAGAGTTGAGTTCCACCTTTAGTGGCTTATGGTCTGAGAAGATACAAGTAAAATTTCAATTCTTTTTATTCTGTTGATGTTTGTTTTGTGTCTCAGGATATGATCGATTTTGGAGAATGTTCCATGGGGTGATGAGAAGAATGTATATTCTTTATCTTTGGGATGGAGTGTTCTATATGCATCTATCAAGCTCAGTTGTTCTAGGGTCACATTTAAATCTCTTACATCTTTGTTTAATTTCTGTTTAGAGGATCTGTCCAACTCTGTAAGAGAAGTGTTAAAGTCCCCTGTTATTATGGTATTATCAGATATCATATTGCTTAGACTGGGTAAGGTCTGTTTCAAGAATCTGGGAGCATTTAAATTGGGTGCATAAATATTTAGAATATTTTTCCCTTGACCAATATAAAGTGACCATCTTTGTCTTTTTTGACTTTAGTTGCTTTAAATCCACGTGTATCTGAAAATAAAGATTGCAGCTTCTCTTTTCTTCTGAATTCCATTTGCCTGAAAAATTGTCTTCCAACCCTTGACTCAGAGTTTTAATTTGTCTGTTGAAGCCCGGTGTATTTTCTGTAGACAGCAATTGCATGGCTTGTGTTTTTTAATTCAGTCAGCCAATCTAAGTCTCTTCAGTGGGGAATTCAAGCCATTAACATCTATTGAGGTAATTGATAAGTGTGGTAGTATTCTATTCATCTTATTTTGTGAAAGTCCATTGCTTAATTTTATCTTTTGCATCAGTGTGGAAGTTAGGTTCTGTCCTTTAATTTCTGCATTCTTATTTTGCTGCTGATCCATTGTGATAGTCAGTGTGTAGAACAAGTTGAAGTATTTCCTGTAGAGCTGGTCTTGTTGTGGCAAATTTCCTCAATATTTGTATATCCGTAAATGATTTGATTTCTCTGTCAATTTTAAAGCTTAGCTTAGCAGGATATAGAATTCTGGGTTGGAAATTATTCTGTTTAAGTAGATTAAAAGTAGATGACCATTGTCTTCTTGCTTGAAAAGTTTCATTAGAGAAGTCTGCAGTCACCCTGATGGATTTGCCTCTGTAAGTCAATTGGCGCTTACTCCTGGCAGCTTGCATAATCTTTTCTTTTGTCTTGACTTTGACAGGTTCATTATAATGTGTCTTGGAGAAGCTGTAGTAGAGTTGAGGCAATCTGGGGTCTGATATCCCTCAGAAAGGTGTGGACCAGAATGTTTGGTGATATTTGGGAAATTTTCATTTATAATATTCTCTAATATGACTTCTATTCCTCTGGGGGATTCTTCTTCTCCTTCTGGGATACCTATAACTCATATGTTTGAACACTTCATAAAGTCCCATAATTATGTCAGTGAATGTTCTGCTTTCTTCCTCCTTTCTTTTCTGCCTCTTTAACTATCAGGGTTATCTCAAGAGCTTTGTCCTCTCAGATTCTTTCTTCTGCATGGTCTAATCTGTTGTTGATACTTTCTATTGCATCTTTACATTCCCTAATTAACTGCTTCAATTCCTTCAGCT
>CAUYPK010016364.1:0-27673 GCA_963574355.1 Loris lydekkerianus | reverse complement strand
GCTGGATCCCAGTGTGTCACACTCCGGAGCTGCTTCTTTGGCACTATGCCAAATTAGGGAATAGGGCCAAGGAAGGGGAAGGGAGGGGGGAGGTTAAGGTGGAGGGAGAGTAATGGGTGGGGCCACACGTATGGTGCATCTTAGAATGGGTACAGGCAAAACTTACTAAATGCAGAATACAAATGTCTACACACAATAACTAAGAAAATGCCATGAAGGCTACGTTGAACAGTTTGATGAGAATATTTCAGATTGTATGTGAAACCAGCACATTGTACCCCTTGATTGCACTAATGTACACAGCTATGATTTAACAATAAAAAAAAAAAAAGCATTACGAGGAGTGGTTTCCAAATGGGCATCTCAAGAGGAGACAGAGCAGCTCTGAAATGCGCATGCAGCCCAATGGGAAGATCAAACGTTATTTACAATGCCTTGCATGAGTGGCTTTGCAGGAACTCATGCACTGCAGAATGCAGAATAGGGGCTGCCTCTGGGGGCCTACTGGGTTGCTAGACTATCTTTCATCAACTAATCATTTGATCATTTCCTTATTAATTGCTACATATTCAGGAATGTTGACAAGATCAGAAGAAGGTGATTCATGGAGGTGTGCACTCAACAGGAGTTTTTAGGCTAATCTAAGGGAAGAAAGAAATTGCTTCTTAATGAGATTTCAGTCAATTCCTGTCTCTATAGCCCCTGGGTGTGAATCCTAGAACTAGTGAGAGTGGAGTGGACTAAGTGGTGGGGGCCCACTAGGTGTTTCCATCCTCATCAATGTAGTCAACAGTGGGCCCCCCAGACCTGAGTTCTAAATGGCAGTGGTCAATATAGGTAACAGTAAAACTTAACGTTTCTTTTTTTTATTTTAAATTAATATGAGGGTACAAATGTTTAGGTTACATTGTTCTCACTTGTAAGTTAAAGTTCAAGTTGTAGTTGAGCACCCAGGGGGCGTGCTGAACACCCTCACATTGTGCACATTGGGTGAGATCCCCAATTACTTTCCCTCTTTCCTCCAATCTCCCTCCTCTCCTCTGCCACCAGGATATTTTTGTGTTTTCATTTTCATTGATTGCCAGAGAAATGCAAATCAAAACCACTCTGAGGTATCATCAAGATTAGCAACATCACAAAGTCTAAAACTGCAGATGCTGGCATGGATGTGGAGGGAAGGGAACTTCTCTGTTGCTAGTAGGATTGCAAACTAAAACAGCCTTTTTGGAAAGAAGTGTAGAGAATCCTCAAAGAACTAAAAGTCAACTTTCCATTTGATCCTGAAATTCCATTACCCAGAAGAACAAAAATCATTTTACCACAAAGACATTTGCACCAGAAAGTTTATTGCAGCTCAATTCATAATTGCCAAGTCATGGAAGCAACCTAAATTTCCATCATCCCTTGAATGGATCAACAAACTCTGGCATACGTATACCACAGAGTATCATACAACCACAAGAAAAGTTGAAGACTTTACATCTTTTATGTTTACCTGGATGGAGTTAAAACATATTCTTCTTAGTAAAATATTGCAAGAATGGAAAAAATAAAAATCCAATGTACTCAGTATTAATATGAAACCAATATATAAACACCTATGTACCCACATGGATGATAAAACCTTTCTCCATTACTTACCAGGGCCCAGGAAAGTTGGAGGCCCTAGAGACTCAATGATGGAGCACATTTTATGCATGACTTATTTGTTCCTGGGGTAACCACAGAAGATAGTCATATTGCTGAGCTCATTCTATAGATGAGGAAGTGAAACCAGAGAAGGGTGAGGTTAACCTTCCCAAGGCCATACCTCCCATAGCTAGTCAGAACTTGAACTCTACTTTGCTAAAGCACCTATGAACCAGATTGCAAGGTGCTGCCTGGTATTCATTCTGATTTGTTCCTTAGGAGGACATCCCTGATTCTAGCCAGCCACATTGATGACTGGCTGAGACACTAGACATTCCGTTTTCTCTGGTAGCTGATGTGGTCAAGGACTAAGGTGTGGACAGTGAGATATAGCTAGAAGCACTGTGGGTAAGACTCTCAATTAGGAGGTAGTACTTTTATAACATCCTTTTCTCACTTCCTGGTGCCTGCAATGCAGATGTGATGAATACAGCTTTAGCACCGTCTCAGATCACACAGTAAAATGTGTGATTAAAATGGAAGGCGTGTGATGGGAAGGAAAAGCAGAAAGGGTATAAGGATCTGAGTCCCCGAGTTGTTGATGACATGGCCCTCCAAAGGAAGCTTGCTTGGACAGCTCCCCTTAAGCTTGTCTGTGTGAGTGAAAAATAAATGAGGGGAAGCAAAAGCCTATCTCGCTTGAGTCTTCGTCTTTTGGGGTTTTCTGTTGCATTCAGCCAAAACAAATCTTCTCTGATAAAGATGGGAAGTAAAGACTAAGGAAGATAATAAAGTAATCAAATCAAATTTTACTAAATATTAATACTTAGTATTACTCTGTGAAGTAAATGTGGTTGCTTTGGTACAGGGCTGGATGATGCTAATTTAGACAAAATCAGAAATATCCAGGCATTTCTTCAGGAATATCCAAATATTTAATTTTTTTTTCTGCTCACCTAAAATGTCATATCCGGAGACACTCTTCTTATGAGGCGGTATGGTAAAAGTGTTCCGTTAGTGGCTCCTAGCAAATCATACCTCCTCATGGCCATACCCTTGTATTAATATTATCCTTCTCACACTGATTGTGGGCTTGGCCAGTGGGAAACATGCAAACACATAAACTGAAGCTTGGAAGGGTGTGTGCATTGTAGCTTGTTTTCCTGGAACTCAGGCATCATTTAAGATACCTGGGCTGTCCCCCATGAGAGGCCATGTGTATGGGAATCAAGGCTCAACGGCTGACCCTCTAATCATCAGAAATGTAAGTTGTGGCCATCTTGTACAGTCCAGCCTCAGCTTAGCCTTCAGATTACGGCAGCCAGGCATGCAAGCAACCTCAGGCAAGAACAGCAGAAGAACTGCCTGGCTGAACCCATCCCAGATTGCAAAGTCATAAGAAAAAAAAAAAAGGCTATTGTTTTAAGCTTCTAAGTTTTGTTACAGTTTGTTATACAGCAATAGGTAACTGGGAAAGGTGTGTAAGTAAATGAGTCTTCACATGCAAGGTAGAAAACATCACATAATTAAAACTAATAACATTTATTTCTAATATGGAAGTTTTCATTTTAAATAGCCAAATAGCACAGGAGATTCAGGGGTGGGAGGAGGCTAGACTAAAATAAAAAGAAACAGGTGCAAGAGAAAAAAAAATTGAGAATAAAACGTAATGCACTTCCCACCTGCTGGGCTTTGGGGGCTTCTAATGGTGTCACCACTAAAGCATCACAATATCTTGACTGCTGAGCATTTCAGCTGACTGGTGAATTTGTTGCAGGGAGAACACCACTGATGTGAACTGGCACAAAATATACACTCCTGATGCAGGTTTGAGCTGAGTAAGTACCATCAAATAAGAACACAACTTAAAAATGAGAACGCCTTAAATTTTGAGACAGTTGCGAGCTTCGTTTAATAGCTGCCGTAAGTGTCTCTGTACAGCTGCAATTACCACAGGCTTGATTTGAAATGCAATAGGCTTCTCCTCTCAGATTTGCTTTACCTCCCTGGAGCTAGCTGGTTTTTTAAGTACAAATTGACAGTCAAATATGTAATAAATTATGACAAGTTGAGCAATGATTGTCTCCCATCTGTTTTCAAAGGTTGTTTATTTTTATGCTGATAAAGAGGTGGTGAGACACAGACACCTCATCTTTATTTCAATCCCTCAGCTGCTCCAGCTCAATCTTCACAGGGACTCTGCCCTACTTTTCTGGTGAGCTACTGCTTAGTTAAATCACAGTGGGATTTTAGGAAAAGATAACCATTTAAGAGATTATTTGGTGACACATGACCAAATCTGGGGTCCCTCCTCTCACCATTCACTTTATTGTCCTAATTTCTTCATTTTATCCAGAATCCTACAGCCAGATTTTTCCTCAAACCTTTCATAAATTTCTTTTGGTCTTTTTATCTATCATTCTTTTTTATGTAGCTCTTTGTGAAGGATACTCTATGCTGAATTCAATGGTCTTGCCTAAAACACTTCAGAAAGGCAAAATTTTATGTGGAAACTCTATCCCCAGTATTTCAAACTCATAAGAAATCTTTTTATGGAATTAGCACAAAGTAGTTAAATATGAAAATATTTCCCCATAAACCACTAGAAAAACAAAAGGATGCTGTGTTTATATTTTTGTTTGATTAACCAACTTAAGATATTTTTTAAAGGCAAGTATAATCTTCCCTAGAGCAGTGTTTTTCAATGAGAGGTAGTTTTATCTGCCCCCTCCCCAGCCAAGGGACATTTGGAAATACCTGGAGACTTTTTCTATTTGTCACAGCTGGGCAGGGGTGATACTGGCACCTAGTGGGTGGAGGCCAGGGATGCTGGTAAACATTCTACAAATATGAAAATCTTCAAAGGCACCAGGATAATGCTTTGCATATGGTAGGGGTCTAGGAAACACGTGCTGAATGCACGGGCATAAATAAGGGTTTGAGTGAAAGAAGAATGAAGCATGAATAGTTTTATTATCATCTAGCTTCCCTTATGGCTTAAGGTAATGGTGAAGGTGGTGCAGTAAACAGGTAAATAATGCTTGATTTGCAGGAAATATTAATTAACTCTGAGGTTAATCCTAAACAATGGACGGATTGTCTCATTTACGTCTATTTTAGGGCAAAGGTGAAACAGGTTTGCTCTTTAAAATCACAGACTATGGGCGTGGCGCCCATAGCTCAGTGGTTACAGGGCTAGCCACATACACTGAGGCTGGTGGGTTCAAACCCAACCCGGGCCAGCTAAACAACAATGACAACTGCAACAACAACAACAAAATAGCCGGGCGTTGAGGTGGGTGCCTATAGTCCCAGCTACTTGGGAGGCTGAGGTAAGAGAATCGCTTAAGCCCAAGAGCTTGAGGTTGCTGTGATGCTGTGGCACTCTACCAAGGGCGACATAGTGAGACTCTGTCTCAACAACAACAACAACAACAAAAAACATCACAGACTATGTTAGGCTCCACTGAGCTGAAATAACAAACTGACCCTGTAATTTCAGTGGCTTAGCATGTAAGGTTGATTCCTCATTCAAATTCAGTCCACTTTGGGGACTCCCTTCCAAAGGCATGTCCTGTTCATGGGAGCCTGAGGGATCCAGACCTTGTACCCTATAGCCCTGCCATCAGGACCACGTGGCTTCCTGGCTGTCCTGGGAGGGGCAGAGAGCTGCTAAGTCACAAGCACTCGTTAAATGCTTCAGTCAGGAATGACACCTGTCACTCTTGCCTATGGTCTGCTGGCCAGATTTCTAGTGTCTGAGGCACAAGAGCAGGGCGGCTTAGTGGGTGTGTGACCTTTGCAGTCGCACCAAGGCCTGTACTCAGAGGGACCCTGTGCTCTGTTTAACACTCTGCATTCTTAATCATTGGTAAATAAGGGCCCCTGCATTTTCGTTTTATACTGGACCCTGCAAATTATGCAAACAGTTGTGGTTAAGAGCTAGGAGCCAGACCTGCAGGAGGAGGCCTGGAGAACAGAGGCGTGCCCCCAGACACTCAGCAAGCAGTAAGTGCCCAGCTGCAGTGTCCATGCTGTGTCGATCAAACAATGTGTAGTCTTTGTTTTCATGGAGATGGCCGGAACTGCCCCTGCTTAGTGGACCCTCAGCTCCTTCAGTGCTGATGTCCCTGTTGGCTGAGGAGCACCATGCGCCAGCACAGAAGGCACAGGGTGGCTGCCTTGGGACTGGCTCCGCTGCCCCGAGGTTGGGATTCCCTTCCCTGGGAGACCTGTGCCAGCTTTACACTTGCTCTTCTGGCTCTCAGCTCTTGAACTTGCTTTAGACACCAAAGAGTTGCTCCTTCCTTGGTTTCTGCCTTGATTTGCTGATTCTTAGTTGCTTTCTTCTTCTTTTAAATTATATATTTCTGCCAAATTTTTCCCTTGAGGGTCTGGGACCCATAAATGTAGGTCACACACCAGAATGACATTAATGGAATATGGCCTGGGGCCAGACTGTGCAACCCTGTTAGCTCATTACAATCACTGGGGGATATTTTAAAATGCTCTGGATGTCAGAGACTCACCCCAGTGAAGAGATTTTGATTCTACGGGACTGACTGGTTTGGGAGGGGGTCTGGAGAGTGGGATCCTGGGAGGTGATAGGGGTTAGGGAGACATAGAGTGATCCTCTACTTACTGACTGTGTGATCTGGGAAACACACCCAACTTCACAGAGGCTCCGTTTCCTCACCTGCAAAGTGGGCTGACTACACTTAAGGCTGTGTTAAGTTGGTAAAGTTGGTTTAAGGATGTTTGTAATGGGTGGAGGAATGAGGGGACCTTTACAGTAACTGAATAGAGAGGGAAGTGAATGTGCACCTACTGTGTGCCGGGATGGTCTTTACAGTAGCCCTACTGGGGTAATTAGATCATGTTCATTTTTAAAGAAGGAGAAACAGGGGCTCAGAGAAGTCAAACAACCGGCCCAAGATCACGGCTGGCGAGTGGCTGGGCAAGGGCCCAGGAGGGCAGACACGAGCACCCCAGGTGGCTCCCAGAAGGGCTGCATAGGTGAAGAGGAGCCCTCAGAGGGATGCTGAGCCCAGGGAAGAGAAACTGTTTGCTCATCTCCCTGGTTACCCACCTGGCGAGTGCCCGAGTCAGGCTGCAGACCCAGGCAGTGTGCTCCCCGAGGCCTGTTTTCTCCCTCTCCGTCTCCAGCTCAGCACACGTCAGTTAGGCATCTCAGCTCGCGTTTTTCAGGGGGAATAATTGATGTTGAAGAATGCCCCCTGCAGACCTGCTATCGAGCACCTTGCCCTGACCCACTACAGCTTATCTCCAGGGTCTTTGAGCTACATCTGGGGGCCAGAGGGACGTGTAGGGTGTATATCCCCAAGTTGCAGAACAGAATTGATGATCAATGACTCCAGAACCACACCTGTTAGGTAAATGACCTTCCTGAAGCCACAGGCGTGGTCAGTGAGTGGCTGGAGGGGGTTTGCACAGGGGTCGGGTAAGAGACTGCGATGACTACAGTAACAAGATACTAATGAGCCGTGATGATGAAATACTGCGCATCTGAGACTCGGTGTTCAATGGGAAGAAAGTGCCTGCAAATTGCTAGTAAAGCTGTAATGCTGCTGATTTTGCAAATGTGTGTTCTTCAACTTGATAAGTAAATACATACTGGGTAACATGGTGATGTCGCAAGCTGTTGTTTTACGGCTGGGAAGTCAGCTGCCTGTGATTGATACTAGCAATGAAAACGTTTATAAAATAACACTGAATTAGAAAGAGTTGCTTTATGCGTCTAGGGAAATGGATCTTTTATGAAGAATAAAACTTGATGAAGGAACTTAATCAGGGTCACACTAATCTGAAATTAAATATGCTGGGATGGAGACCTAAGAGGGAGACCCCTGGTCTGGGCTCGCGGCCTAGGGGAGGCCGGGTAGCCTCTCCCTCCCATATGTGCCATGCGGAAACAGACAGTCATTTCCATGTTCCTGGATTCATTTCTCTCCACCCTGCTTGTTACTTTCAAGAGCTGCATTACTTCCTCTGAGCCATCAGGGCACCATGCAGGAGATAACATTTAACAACACACATTTGATTCATCCTGTATCCCTGTAGAACGGGACGGGCAAGGCACATTGTAGGTGCTCGGCCCCTGGTTAGTTCAGCAGCAGATGGAGAAGACGTCCAGTGGCTTCCGGCATACTCTGTATCAGTGGATAGTTTCTTATTTTACTTTTGTGGTTTTAAATGGTCTTCCTTGTGTGCATTTCTACCTCATACTAACACTACTCTTCTAGATTGGAATGTTTTGCCCTTGGAAACACCGTGGCAGGGGGGAGACCAGAGACATTGCTCCCAAGCCTGGGAGACAGTGGGCACAAAGCTCAAGCTGGTTGGATTTGAAGTGTGAGCCCCACCCCGGCTCCGAGCAGGGTACTCTGACTCCACCACCTCTGCTACAAGTCAGCCTCAGGTTCCTACCTGGAGGCTCCAAAGCCATCATGGGTCCCATGTTCCCCAAGCTTATTTCTCCAGCATCCTGTTGAGCCTGACAGCCAGGATCTGCCCATCATGCCCCTTTGTTGGGGGAAAGTTAGGATTGGTCTCCATCCATTGGTTTCCAACCACAGAGCACCACCTCATGTAAACCTCCCCCAGCCTTCTCCCCAGACTGGAAACATGCAGAGGGCTGGGGAGGGTGCTGAGAGTCCTGAGCTTCAGTCCCAGCTCTGCCACTTAATTCTGTGTGAACTTGGACAACCCTGAGCTTGAGGTTTGTGGTGTGTTAAGTGGGTACCCACCCGTTGGGGTTGCTGCATAGATTAAATAAGTTAATACACGTAATATCCAGCCCAAGACTTTATTCTCTAAGAATATCATTGTTGTTAAAAGATGGATGGGACATGGCTCAGAAGCTCCACTTTTGATTAAGTTGCAGAAAAGAAGTCTTGGATGAAAGAAGATTGCGTAAAATACTTTTTTTTAAGTAACCTTAGGAGTGTGTGTGGTGGCTCACACCTATAATCCTAGCATTCTGGGAGGTTGAGGAGGGTGGATTGCTTGAGCTTAGAAGTTTAAGACCAGCCTGAGCAAGAGGGTAACCAGGTCTCTACTAAAAATAGAAAAACTGAGGCAAAAAGGATCACTTAACCCAAAGAGTTCGAGGTTGCTGTGAGCTAAGATGCCATAGCACTCTAATGACGGTGACTGAATAAGACTGTCTCAAAAAAAAAGGTAATCTTAGCTTGTCTAAATAGAGGTAGACTATCATTTAAGGGAGATGGGTATCATTTTGACTCACTATTAAGCCTCAGTGATAACTCAGGACCTATCCATGGACTAGGTGACTCAAGAGATAATTGAAGTGTGTCTCTTTATTGCAAGTTTCTGAGAGTTTGGCAAATTAAGGTGGGCATTTATACATTGCTCCAGTGCGGTGTAGCAATAGTTTGAGCCCAGGTTTCAAGATCAAACAGTTGGCTTCAAGTCTTAGCCTTTTAATTCACTGCCCAGGGGGTGTGGGCAGCAGGCTCAGCCTCTCTGAGAGGTAGGTCACTTAATAGTTATACACGAGGTAGTAAGGATGTGGTCAGAGACACACTGGCCCCTCAAATGTGTGCGTAGCCATGTTACTTTGCCCGGTAAAAGGGACTTCGCTGTTGTGACTAAGGATTTTGAGATGAGGAGGTTCTCCTGGATTACCTAGGAGGGTCCAGTGGAATTTCAGGGTCTTTGTAAGAGGGAGGCAGGTGGGTTAGGGATGGAGAAGGAGATGAGAAGATAGAAGGCAGAGGTAAAGGATGGAGGTCATTGGATGCTGCTCTGCTGGAAGATGGGGGATGGAGCTGAGGAGCCAAGAAAGGCAAGTGACTTTTGGAAGCTGGAGAAGCAGAAAATGCATTCTTCCCCTGCACCCTCCACAGGGAACCAGCTTTGCTTATACCTTGACTTCGGTCTAATGAGACTGCTTTTGGATTTCTTTTTTCTTTTCTTTTCTTTCTTTCTTTCTTTTTTTTTTTTTTGAGACAAAGTCTCACTCTGTTGCCCTGGGTAGAGTGCAGTGGCATCATAGCAACCTCAAACTCTTGGGCTCAAGCAATCCTCTTGCCTCAGCCTCCTAAGTAGGTGGGACTACAGGTGTCTGCCACCATGCCCAGATAGTTTTTCTATTTTTAGTAGAGACAGGGTCTTGCTCTTGCTCAGGCTGGTCTTGAACTCCTAAGTTCAGGAGATCCACCTGACTCGGCCTTTTGAGTGCTAGATTTACAGGCATAAGCTACTGTGCCTGGCCCTGACTTTGGATTCCTGGACCCCAGAAGGATAGAAAAATAAATTTGCATTTTAAGCTCCTAGTTTGTAGTAATTCATCACAAAAGCGATAGGAAAGTCGTTCAAGTGCTGTCTGTCTTCCTGGGTATTGGGGAAGGGTAAGTAAGACACAGAGATGCCAGCGCAGGCCTGGGGGCACCATCTGCTGGCAGCTCTCATTCTTACTTTTAGCTGCGGGAGCAGCAGTACCGGATTCTCCCTTCCGCTGTAAGCAGGTGGGCACAACCCACGCTTTCAGAGGTGGAAAGACTGAGGTAATGCAGCACGCTAGGGCACTGTGGGGACATTGTGCTCTGTTAGAAGAGAATTCTAGGCTATAAAGAAGAATTTCTGAAAGGTCAGACAATGCTAAATGAAAGAATCCAGATCAAATGATGAACTTCCACCACAGCCGGGCAAAGGAATGGCCAGGAGAGCTGCCTCCTGATAGCCAAAGGCTGAAGTCATGACCAAGGAGCAGCGGAGGGTTCTGCAGTTAAGAAGAGTGACAGGTGAATGTCAGAGTGAGGCTGTGCACAGGTGTATGTGAGGGGGCAGGACAGCCATCCAGATCTGAAACAAAACACTTTCCCCTGCAATAGCTGCCTGGTACACACAAGAATCACCCAGAGATGTGATGAAAGAGCTTGGATGGGTAAAAGAGCTTCATGAAAATAGCAGGCCCCCTGCCGTCAATTGTGGCTCCCTCTGAGGGTCGCTTCCAGGTCTGCCTGCCTGCCTCACCTTAGGGACCTGAAAGAGCCATGGCAGTCAGCCTCGTCAGTGTGTGATGTGCCCTCTATATTTTACACAATCCAAGAATCTCAGAATTTCAAACATAAGATGTGCTTTCAGTGGTCAGTCCTACCCCTCAATCCTGGTGAGAAGCGGGTAATCCTACCTGTGTCACCAACACGCCATTTGTTAGCCCTTTATGGGGTCTACTCTGTGATAGGCCCCTGCACTAGGGCTGTGGGTACTAAGGGGAAAAGGTATTCTAGCCATTCAGCTGGTCACACCCCACTGGGGGAGACCAAGATGCTTAAATGCCAAGTTGCACTGCAGCCACAGGCATGCAGTAGGCCAGAAAAACGCATCCAAATGACGCTGGAAGTGTCCTGTCACAGGGCAGGGTAGCTCATTGTGGTATAAGGGGACTTCTGAATGTTTTTAGTTATTCCCAGCTGAGATTTGAGATGGGGCCAGTCTCTCTCTCTTTTTTTTGGGGGGGGGCATTATTGACTATGAAAGGGCTGCTCACCCTCTGACTATTCCATTATGTCACTGATGCCTTTGAAACATTTTCCTTCACAGAATAACTTGCCCATTCACTGAGCACAGAGAGAAACGTATTATGGCCTGAAAAACAAAAACGCTGGATACCTCCAGATCTTCCCCAAGCTAGGTGGGTGGGCACAGGAAAGATTTTTAAGAGCAGGAAACTTTGAGGCTCTATTTGCAATTCCAGTTGGAAAAGGACGGGCTGGAAGAACACTGGACCACGTGAACCTGCCTTGCTCCTGAATGTTCTGCTGCTGAACTCAACTTCCAGGCTCCATCCCCAGCTTAGACAAGGCCCAGCAAAACTGCAAAGTTTGGCTGGCTTGGCAGAGAAGAGACACAGCAAAGCAAGCTGCAGAGTCCTGAGCAGCTGCCCATGTGTCCCACACAACTCATTTTACAGAGTGATGTGCAGGCAGCATCCGTCCCCTGTGGGCAGTGGAAGAAAAGGTTTGGGAGGCCATCAGATGAGAGACTCAATGGTTTGCAGGCAGTTAAACTTCATCAGGAACTAAAGAAGGTAAGGAAGACAGGAAGAAGACAGGCAGAAAGGCCTGGGAACTATTTCATGAAGGAGTTATCTACTGAAGACCAGCCATATGCTGTGTGCAGTGACACCAGGGTCCACTGGTAGCCTTTGTTCACTAAATCCATTTTGTGGGGCTACTATAACAAATTGCCTCAAACATGGTGGCTGCGTAGCACAAACCTACAAAAATTTATTCTCTTCCAGTTCTGGAGGCTACAGGTCCAGGGTCAAGGTGCCGGCAAAGCCGTGCTCCGGCAGAGGGAGGAAACTATTTCTAGCCTCTTTCAGCCCCAGGAGGCTGTCTGCACTCTCTGGCCTTCACATCACTTCTGCTTCTGTGAGTATGTGTTATCGTCTTTGCCTCTTTCTTGTAAGAACAATTGTGATTGGCATTCAGGGTCCACCTGGATGATGCTCTCTCCTCATCTTCAAACCCTTAGTTTAATTACATCTGCAAAGACTCTTCCCGAATCAGGTCACATGGACAAGGTCCAGGGATTGAACCTTCAGCTCTTCATGTGGCCTCTATTCAGCCTGCCACATTGACCGCTGATGATGCCTGGGGCCCCAGTGTGCACACTTGACCTCGCAGGGACTCTGTTCTCACCCCCGTGTTGTCAATGGGAAAACAGAGGTATCTGCTGACTGGCTGGTCACGCATCCACCAGGGTTGGATTTGGGGTCTGTGCTGGGGCGCCGTGTCCTACAGCCCAGAATGATGGACACAGTGCTGGGCAGAAGGGACACGAGAAACACTCAGGCATCCAGCACCGAAAGAGTGTTTCAGCTTCAGCTTCCTGAGAATCAACTGAGAGGCAGACAGCTCCTATGCCTCTGTCTGCCGGGGCCATAAATTCTCTTTTCAGGGTCAGCGAAAGATGGACGTGTTTTCTAGGCTCGATTCACAAAGACATGTGAGGGGCCAGATCCTGAATCTCAAGCTTTCTACTTCCAACAAAGCTCTGCTATCTTTTCAAAAGGACAACAAAGAGACTCAGGAAGATGGATGGGTGACATCTACTCACACTTAAGCTCTATCACGGGCCTGCTGGATTTAGAGGGAAAGAAATATCTCTGTCACAGAAGACACATGCTTTTTATTTCTATAAAAACATGGACAAGACAAGCCTTTTCTTCATTTCTTTCCAATCTTTAAAAAAAGAAAAATGTGTACCGTGTATTATTTTTTCTCTTTGAACCACAAAACATTTGGGCGGAAACAGGCATTAGAGTTATCTGAGAGTAAGGGGCTTGATACAAGTATTTTCCTCCAGTGTCAAGTGTTATGGATTCCATTTCTTTCCTACATTGAGAAGTAAATTTTATGAAGAAGTGTCATAACCTTCCACGTGGGGCTGTGGATTGATTCTCTTCTACCTGGATCGTGCCTGGAGTCCTAGTATCTGTGGTTTTGGAGACAGATAAACCAGGGACAGGAGGAGACAGGACAGTGACAATGTAGAACGGGTGTCTCTTCCTGAGAATTAGTTGCAGTGTGGGGCCTGTCTTGCCTGGAATCTTAAATCTTATCTTTGGACTTAACGGGAAAAAATGCCACAAAGAAAGAAGAGCATTAGACTAACATGATGTGAATGTTCATGTTCTAGTGGGTATATGCTTCTTTCCGATTTCAAATGATTTTGTGCTTAAGTGGAAGTAGCAAAATTCCATGTGGTTCCCAGTTAGGACGAGTGAATGGGTCTTAGGGAAGGACACGGAGGCCCCAGAGATGCTGGATCACAGAGAGCTCCAAGCCTGTGTGTGACACTCAGAGAATCCTGCCTCTAGGGAGGGGAACCACCAGATCACCCCTGGGTGACCTCCACTCTCGCAGCATTTATGATCCTAGCAGGACACACAGTGCAATGCCGGTGATCACAGGTGCACGGTGCCCACAGGGTGTGGCAGTGGCCAGGGGGTGTTTGCTCTTTGCTTCCTCAGCTGAGAAAACTGCGACTTGTGCTGACTGCCAAGGGGAGGAGAGGAACACAAGGACTACACCCAGCAGCGTGGCTTCTAACCTCATCCTGCCCCAGAGAAAGGCACACAGGGTCACACCCAGACCGTCAACTCACTCTGTGCTGGAGGGGAGGTCAGCTCTGAGTGTTCTCTAGAATCCTCAGCGCTGCGCTGACACAGGAGAGAGCGTGAGCATCTCACGGCTTCTTTACCTGTGAGTTGCTCCTGTCAACTAAAAAGGCAGTTTGCTTTGACTTGAATTTTTATCTTAGCCCCTGTGAACATTTCTACCTTAACAGCCCAGCTGAGTGGCTTCTCTGTTACCCCTGGTCCTGAAGAGAGTTGGTGCTGCAACTGGGCCCTGGGACGGAGTGCTTCAAAATAGCCACTAAATCTTTGTGCACCTCCTGCCCTGGGCATCACCAGGTACCTCATCTCCTTGACCCTTCTGGTTGACCCTTGACTCTTGACCTCCTGGTTTTGTGGCATCCATCTCCCTAATGCCTTTCCAGCCCATTCACTCCTCTCACCTTCCTGCTTCAGGCTTGTTTTCTCCCTACCAGACTTCGAACTCCTGTTTTCCCATCTTTACCTTTATTCCTATGGCTTAAAAGCACCTCAAACATTATAAATTCATTTGTTTGGATGGTTGGCTGAGGGCTCCCTCCAGTCACTGAATGTGATGTGGGCGTTGTCCAACTTCTACCCCCCATGCCTGTGGGACAGCTGAGTGAATGTTCTTCTGGCTACATCCAATGGGGCAATTCTAAAACAAGGAGCCAACGGTGGCATCCCCAGCCTTGGTATGTGACCATGGATCTTGCTAGATATAGTAAAAGGTCTAGATCAGGGGATGAAGGACCATCATGATCTGGGTGATGTTTCTTTGCCATTCTTGACCCCTCCACCTGGTCTGCTGCCCCCGTCACAAGGCACGTGGTGGGCCTTACTGCTACCAACAGACACTTCCAGCTGTCCTTCTGGCCGCACAGAAGGACTACTCTGGCCTCCCCTATTGGATTGAGGTGTGGCCCCGTGACTGATGTGGGTGCTGAACCTTCCATGGGGGGGTGGTGCACATCCCTCTCAAGTGGGAGCTCAAGAGCTGGTGCAGAATATGCTGGAATGTCTTTCCTTGGCATAGCCGCTGCCATGATTCTGAAAAGTCTGAATGCCAGAGAGAGGGGGACACGGGGAAGAGCCCCCCAAAGCCCCTGTTGGACATGATAACGGGGAAACATGAACTGTTTTTATTGTGAGTCACTGTGTTTGGGGGCTTGGTGCTATGGCAGCATAAGCTAGCCCCAACTTCCCTGGGCTGGCCCTGGTCACATGTATCTGGCCCTGGACCATACTGTTTTTTCAGCAATGGACTCTTTCATGTATACTGCCCCCCTTCCACCTCAAATGCCACTTCTGCGTCATCTCAGGGCACTGTAAGTTCTGCTCATCTTTCAGGACACTGGAGAGTCTGTCCCACTCTCCACCTGCCCTCAGGCACCTGCCCAGGGCTGTGCACTAGTCTGAAACCTGTAGTCAGTATGCCCTGGACGTTCCTCTTCTCTGCCAGCTGAGTAACACCATGGAAAACTACGAGGCTCGCAACCCCTTTCCATCTCTACTCACTCAACACTTTCTGTGGGACTAATGGAAAATTCACTAGTTTGTAATTTCTAGACCCTTCCTTCTGCCTGTCTTTGCAATGTTGTCTGAACATGTTTCTTCTTATGATGGACAGCCGCTTAAGACAGGTTTTACCTTTAGCATTTACATGAAACCATCCTAATTCCCAGAAGTTCCTTCCATTTCTTCCTTAGCAGAACAGTTGCAAATCTCTGTCTCTGTCAGCCATTTTATATGGGTCTGCTATAGCAGGATGAAACCAAATTGGAAAGTTTAATTAGTTAGCTTGCTTCAAGATAAAAATGCAAATAAAAAAAGTTTTCAGTTTCACCTGTTTATAAGCCAAAGGCAAAATTAATTAAAGTCCATGGAGAAAAGTAAATAAACATTTTGAAATAAAGAAAATAAACATTCGGAAGTGTGAGGTTAAGGCACAGGGAACATGAGAGAGTCAATTATTTATAGTCATGTGTTTCTGCCCGATAATTTAATCACATTCATGCCGTCCTCCCTCCCACTGGAACCCACGCTAAGAGGGACGGCTCGTTAAGCACAGGAAGTGGTCAAGATGGGTTTCTTATCAATAGCTCTGCTATATCCCAAGGCCAACAACACATCTTTGGACAAAGCACCAGCAGATTTTCTGAGTTCTGTTATTTTTACTAAGATAAAATATATTTTTCTCTTTTTATAAACCTGTAAATGGGAAGTGTATACACAATTTTTTTGTGTAAAAAAATGTTGCTATTATGATGTTGGCCATCTAAGTATTTATGTTTGTTCGTTCTTTACGAGGTTTTTGTTTCTAGTCCTTATTTTAAACATTGTTATTGTTATTAAAATTTAAGCCTTTTTAATTTTGTGAAGGCAAAAAATGGAAACCTAATAAACATACGTATATGTAAAAATAAAAAAAAATGTTGCTGTTATGCTGTTGGCCGTCTTAGTGTCTAAATTAGATTAGTCATGGGTGGGGAGGAAATAAGCGTTTATGTTGAAATTGAAGTTGAGATATCAAATAACAAGAAAAACTCCATAAAGAACAATGATTTCATCACGTGTAAACAGACACTGCTTTTGCACGACACGCTTCCTTGTCTTGACAGCATCTGGAGACAGGCCGTGGTGGCTGTGTTCTCCCTGCTGGAATGGTGCAAACATGGGTTGGGTCACAGAAAGAGACAGCAGGTGTGGTGGGCCAGGGTCAAGGGACAGAATATCAGAAATCAGTGATCCCACCACCAGGAATGTATCCAGTGGGAATAAAAATTGCCAGTGTAGAGGAATGGTGTGTGAAGAAGATGGCGCTGGGTGGCTCATGTTGGCAAAAAATAGGAAGAAGGCAGAGAAGGGGGAAATGGCAAATAAATTACCTGGCTACCCTAAATATTATAAAAATAATGAGAATTTGTATGACCACAATATTTTCATGGGGCAGGGACAAGGGTTATAAGATAAACTGCATTTTATAACTCCACAGTTTTGTAAAATCACATCAAAACAAAGCAAAGCACTGTCTATAGATATGTATGTTTGTGTGTGTGTGTGTGTGTGTGTGTGCGCGTATGAAAAAGAAAATATCTACAGAGGAATACACACAAATTATTAATGGCAATGTTGTTGGGAAGCGTTAGGAAGGGATTAGAAGACGTGAAAGTGCTCACTTTAATTTAATCATTTCTGTCCTTGAGTTGTTACCACGAGCATGACTTAATTTGGTAAAGGACTGAAATAAAAACAAAAAACAAACAGCCCAACAAAGAAATGACCCCTAACCAGCTGTGAGGTGCCAGAGTGGAAGCAGTGGGTCTGGGTACGTTCCCTGAAGTGCATTTATGATATGTCCAGATATACACTGTTCCCCAAACACATCTGCCGCAGACTTCTGCATGTAATACCTGCACCTTCTTCACAGCCTTCCTTCCATCAGCCCATGGGGTAGACTCTTGAGAGTGGCTCAAGTATCTACTTTTCCTTGAAGCTACCTCCAAACCCACAAAGGGCAAAACACCCTAATCTGTGAAGCTACGATTCCCTGTGCATTCTGCTGTTGTGGGACATTGTGGGTGATTTTATCACCAGACTTTGGGGTTTTCCAGAGACAGCAACCATGATTATTTATTTCTGTATCCCCATTACCTAAGATGGGGCTCCAGTTTGCTCAGCCAATCCCTTTCCCACCTGCATGGATACATTCAATGTAAACATTCAGAGGCACCTGAAACTGCCACATCCTGGTATCCCCATGGTGTCTGCTTTGTTTTGTGACATTGCCAGCGGGGGCTGCACAGTTGACTCCTCATTGGTGTTTATTGGATAAAGGAACTCAGACCTCTGGCAAGCCATAGCTAGCTGTGGGGACATAGGCAAGGAAGGCTTAGAATAGCTTCAACCTCCCTGAAGACAGTGGGAGAAGAGGCAGGGGGAGAGCCCGTCTCTTAGCCCTGTCGTCTCTACAGGATGCAACATGCCTTATATTCAACACTGCCTATGAAATTAATTGGAGGAACTAGCCTGTCATTTTTCCAGAGCTTCGAAAGGTGAAATTTAATTAGCAATTTGTTTCTAGCTAGCGCAGAGAAAAAAAGGGAGACTTGTCCACAGGGAAAGGGCTGCTTCACTAACGAAAAGGGCTGCTGCCCTGGGTCTGCACTCTAAGTGACAAAAAGAAACTAATTGAAAGCAGGAGTGGTTGTACAGGTGACTGCCCACTCCCCCAAAGCCACTGGCATAAAGGATTCTGAGGAGGGACAAATTGCAATGCTCCAGGCTCTCAGAGATCTAGGGATTTGCTGATACCACACAGGCTTTGTGGAAAAGGCAGCCAGAAGCAGAGAACAGCACACAGAAGGGCCCTTTGTTGCCATGGCTGAAGCTTTCACGTGGGAACACACAAAAGCAAATATAGTATTCAGGGAAGAAGAGAGACTCCAGAAGGTGTGCTAGAGTGCACAACCAGGTCCTTGAAGAGGGTAGGTCTGGGAGCCAGAGACAAGACTGTGAATGGGGAAATGGAGCAGAAATGGGCAGGGTCTGGGGGCCCATCCCCCCAGCCACTGGTGGACCAGTGTTCACACCAGGGAGAATGTCTAACTACCACCCATCAGGGGCAGGTTTGGAGGGGGTTTCTAGTTCTTTGTCCCAGTCCTGATAGTCTGAGTGGTACTGCACACTAACTAGGACTCTCTTCTCTGAAGTTTAAGATACCTGGGTTCATGTCCGAAGTCCATAATCTACTAGGTTTGAGATCTTGAGAAAACTTTAGAAACTGAGCATCAATTTTCACCTTAGAAAGTGGGACAATAATGGTTCCTATTTCATAGGTTACTTTTGAAAGTTTAATAAGGTAAAGTATTTGCAAAGAATCAATCAAACGTGTGGGTTCTACATATGGTTTCTTAAAGCACAGTTTATGCAGCCAAAAAAAGTCTGAAAATCAATGGCCTAGATATTTAATCATAGGAAAATGGCCAAATAAATTAGGCTCAGCTATTTGATGGACCATTATGTAGTCATTAAATATTATAATTGTAAAGACCAGGTAGTAATCTGGGATGTGCTCATAAGTAAAAAGTAAAAAGCCGCTGTAGTAAGATGCAAATTGACACAGATTAGCAGAAAGGACATAAAAGTAGCAATGTCAAAATAGAATAAATAGAGATGATTTCTAGCATCGATATTAGAAAAGTTATTTTTTTGAATTATAAAAAAGGTAAATCAGGCCAGGCATTGTAGCTGATGCCTGTGATACTCTGGGAGGCTGAGAAAGGAAATTCTTTGAACTCAGAAATTGGAGACCAGCCTGAGCAAGAGGAAGACTCCGTCTCTACCAAAAACAGAAAAAAATTAGCTGGGCATGGAGGTAGGTGCCTGTAGTCCCAGCTACTCAGGAGGCTGAGGCAGGAGGATCGCTTGAGCCCAGGAGTCTGAGGTTGCTGTGAGCTAGGGTGATGCCATGGCACTCTAGCCTGGGCAGCAGAGGGAAGCTGTGTGTCAAAAAAAAGTAAGTCAAGCTATCACTAGGATTTCTTTTGGGCTTATTTGGAATGTGAATCATGCATACAAAATAGAGTTTACTTTTGAGTTTCTCAAACACAAAAGCCTTGCCCAGGGAAGTCTATAATTTAAAGGTGTCAACTGGTTAATCTTTTCTAAAAGCAGAAGTTTCCTGAAATAAGCGTGTTTTGTATATTTGCAGCTGCCGCTTGGCCTTTTTTGGATAATCTTCTGGGGCTTCACAAAGTACATGAATGGAACCAGTTTTTCCGGATAGTTATAATGGCGCACCCAAGTCCCTTAGGGGCCATGATAGTTCAAGTGCAAAGATGAGGACGAGAAGATGGCCCTACCCTCGCTCCTCAGAAGGCCCCTGCAGGCACGCCCTGCCTCAGAAGGCAGGGAGCACAGGGTGGCTGTCCTGACCTGGCTCCACAGACTCCTGGTTAGCTTCCCACCCTGGACTACAAAGGCAGTGCCACTGTCAGGCAAATGTGGCCCCCCAGCTGAGAAGGCTAATTCAGAGAGGCTGTGAACCTAGTGACATGTGGAACCCCAGGCCTCACAGATGCCCAGGGGATAGAGGGTTTTCTTTTCAGGTAAGTTTGAGAACACAGCAAAAAACTACAGCCCCCACTTCTCCTTGTATATGGAAGGCATTGAGGATCTTACCATTAAAAAGATATGCAGCCCCAAAATAGGCTTAATAATTTCCCTGCTTCAAACAACTTTATATCTACGACACAAATCAACACTGTGGTGCTGCTGCTGCTAATAATAATAATAAAATGGACCTAACAGACATTTATAGAATATTCTATATTATTATTACATTTATAGAATATTCTATAATATTATTAATACAAAATATATATTCCTTTCAATAGTACATGGAACATTCTCCAGTACAGAACATATGTTAGGCCACAAAATAATCCTTAACAAATTTAACAGAATCAAAATTGTACCAAATATGTTCTCAGACCAGAGTGGAATAAAACCACAAATAAATATTAAGAGTAACATTGGAAACTATACAAATACACTGAAATTAAACAACATGCTCCTGAAGGACCATGGACCAAAGAAAAAATTCAGATGGAAATAAAAAATTTAAAAAACAAATGAAAACGGAAACACAACACACTGAAATATATGGGATATAGTAAAAGCAGTGCAAAGTTGGGAAGTTTATACATTAAATATGTACATCAAAAAGGTATAAGGATTACAAATTTTCAATTTAGTGATCCACCTCAAGAAACCAGAGAACAAACCAAACCCAAATTAGCAGGAGGAAAGATATAACAAAGATCAGAGCAGAACTAAATGAAAAAGACACACACACACAAAAGCAATGAAATGAAAAGGTGGTTCTTTGAAAAGATAAAATCAATAAACCTCTAGCTAGACTAACCAAGAAGAGAAAAAAAGCCAATAAAATCAGGAATAAAAAGGGGGATATTACTACTGATCTCACAGGAATACAAAAGATCAACAGTGACTAATATGAACAACTATCAGCTCACAAAGTAGAAAGTGTAGAGGAAATGGATAAATTCCTGGAAACATATGACCTCCCATGATTGAACTAAAACAAAATAGAAAACTCAAGCAGACCAGTACCAAGCAGCAAGACTGAGTAAGTAACAGAAAAATCTCCCAATAAAGAAAAGTCCAGGGCCAGATGGATCCACAGTTATACTATACCAAATATACAACAAAGAACTAATACCGATCCTCCTGAAACTATTCCAGGAAATTGAGGGGGGACTTCCCTCCAACTCATTTCTCAACGCCAGTATCACCCTGATACCAAAACTAGACAAGAACACAACATAAAAAGAAAACTACAGAACCAATGTTCCTAATGAATTTACAAGCAAAAATCCTCAACAAAATACTAGCAAGTCAATTCTAAGAGCACATAAAAAAGATAACATATTGTGGGAAGAGGGGTTTGAGAGATGGGGGCCACAGTGTATGGCACACCTCTTGAGGGTGGGACACACTTATAAGAGGGACTGTGCCTAACAAATGCAATCAGTGTAAATTAATTATCTGAATTCCAAACAATAAGAAAAAGGTAATGTATCATGATCAAGTGGGATTTTTACAGGGATACTAGGATGGTTCAACTCATTTAAAGCAATAAATATGATACATTGCATAAACAGAATTAAAGACTAAACCATACAATCATCCCAACAGATGCATAAAAGGCATTTAACAAAACCCCCCACCCCTTCATAATAAATCTCAACAACTAGGCATGGAAGGCATATACCTCAAAAAAATAAAGGCCATGTGTGACAAACTCACATCTAATGTTATACTGAATGGGGAAAAGTTGAAAGCATTTCCTCCAAGAACTGGAACATGACGAAGAGGCTCACTTTCACGTTCACATTCTCTATTCAGCACGGTACTGGAATCCCAGCCAGAGCAACCAGGCAAGAGAAAGAAAGAAAGGCATCCAAGTGGGAAAAGAGGAAGTCAAATTATTGCTGTTCACTGATGATATAAGTTAACATCTAGAAAAGTCTACAGACTACATCAAAAAAGCCCTCTTGGTTTTGATACATTAATTTAGTAAAGTTGTAGGATATAAAATAAATGTACAAAAATAAGTATCATTTCTATACACCAATAATGATCTAGCTGAGAAAGAAACAAAGAAGCTAATTCCACTTAAAACAGACAAAAATAACACCTAAAAACAAATTCTACCAAGGAGGCAAGACATCTACCAGAAAAACTACAACCACTAATAAAATAAATTATAGGTGACAAAAATGGAAAAAACAAATAACTCATGGCTAAGACTTCAAAAACACAAGCAGCAACAAAAAACACCAGACAAATGGGACTTAAACTAAATACCTTCTACACAGCAATAGAAACAATCAATAGAGGGAAGAAACAACCGGTTGAACGTGAGAAAGTAATCGAACACTATTCATCTCACAGAAGATTAGTATGCAATATATATAAGAAACTCCAAAAACCAAAAATCTCACAAATGATCCCATTTGAAAGTAGCAAAGGATATGAATAGACGTTTTTCAAAAGAAGATACACAATTGACCAACACGTATATGTAAGAGTATTCAACATCACTAATTATCAGAGAAATGCAAATCAAAACCACATGAGATATCACCTTGTTCCAGTGAGAACGACCATTATTAAAATGACAGACTATAATAGATGTTGGCGAGGATGTGGAAAAAAGAGAACTCATATGCTATTGGTGGAGATATAAATTAGTAAAGCCTCTGTGGAAAACAGATTGGAAAAGAAAGTTCTACTGCCGTTCGTTCCATTAATCTTCTTGCTGGGCATTTACCAAACAGGAAAGAAATCAATATCTCAAAAAGATACCTTCACTCACATGTTTATTGCAGCACTGTTCATAATAGCAAAGATACAGAATCAACCTAAGTGTCATCAACAGATGAATGAATATAGAAACATGGTATAAATGTGTGTGTGCATGTGTGTATGAGTATATAAAATGGAATACAATTCAGCCATAAAAATTAAATCATGCCTTTGGCAGCAACATGGATGGAATTGGAGGCCAGTATTTTCAGTGGAACAAGCCAGGCACAGAATGACAAATCTTCATATTCTCACTCAGATGTGGGTTCTAACAGATGTCTTCACATGGACAGGGAGAGTGAAATGATAGATAATAGAGACTCAAAAGGGTACAGCGGAAGGAAGATGAGAAATTATTACAGTTAGTGTGTGCTTTGTGCATCACAAGGGTGATGGAACTCCGACTGACCTCTCTGTAGTCTATACATGTAACAAAATTGCACACATACCCCATACATTCATACAAATAAAAAATAACTAAAGCAACTATATTTTGACTCAGTGTTTATAATACATCAGATATGATGCTAAGTGGTTTTCAAATATTACTTCATTTTATTCCTTTCAATAATCCTGTGTGGAAAAAATTTTTTTGAATGAGGACAGGGAGGCTCAAAAAATTAAGTGCTCTCGGCCAAAGGCACATAGCTGGAAAGCAGTAGAGGTTTCTCCCCACTGAACTTGTACCTAAGCCCTGTGCCGCCGTGTGTCCTGATCTGGTGAGACACCAGCCTTCCTGGAGCCTCATCAGAGAAAATGAACTGAAACTGATCCTTAACGTGAGAACAATATATTCTCTTCCGAAATCCACCTTTGGTGTCACCTCATCTAGGAAGGCTTCTCTCTTCGTCACAGACAAAGACATCATTACTCCCACTGAGCTACTTCTATTGTTCCTTATTACACTGCACTGTACACATATTTTTAAGTCTTTATTCTTTTCTATTTAATTATAAGCTTTTAAGAATATCTTGTTCGTTTTTGGAGGAACCCAACATATATGGTTGTTCCGTATTATTACTTTCTTACCAGGATTGTTCAGTAGGAAATAAGTTACATCCCATAACAGAAAAACAAAAACACCAACCAAACATAAAGCTCTCCAAGTGAGGTGCCCCACGATGCCAAAGTTATAAATGCCGTTGACCTTAAACAACTAAAAACTCATTATGAAGTTTTTATCGGCTGTGTGGATGGTGTCTACATTCGTCTCTATTTTCAAAGCCTAGCATAGACGTTGGCACCAAGTAGATAATCAATAAACACTTGCTGAACAAATGAGTGAATTAACAAAGAAATGAATCATCATATGTAGGAGTCAGGTTTCATGAAGCTGATTATGGGCGACTAAATCATACATGCAGTAAAACAGCAAACATAATGTTATCTGAATTACTGACATACTACCAACTGTCACAGGGTTGATTATAAACATTAATTTTTATGAAAATATTTCAAAGAACTTTTCTCTCTCTAGATTTGTGAGGAATCATATTTTTGGATGCTTGAATGGAAATGTATCCCCTGCCATGTGATTGGATATGGGGAGGGCACCAGGGGCTCACTGGGCATGTGAGGCTCAACTTGGCACAAATAGAGAATCAGAAACACCAGCCATGATACTCCTGGGTCCACAGGGATCAGTGAGATTAAACTGAAGAGCAAATCCCTGAGCTGGATTCAATTCTGTACCAGATGCACAGAAGCCTGCACTCTAAATTAACCTTGAGCATATAAATTTCAATATTGAAGATACAAATTAGGGGAAGAAAAATAGCAGTAAGAAAACAAATAATTCTCTTCTGCTTTAGAAGTCAGTGTTTCTCAAAGTGTGGTCCCCAGGCCAGGACTGGCATCGCTGGGAGCTTGTTAGAATTGCAGAGTCTCAGGTGCTGCCCAGAATCAGTAACTCTGGTGGGCAGGAGCAACCTGAATTCTCACACAGCCCCCACTAGTTAATATCCACAGAAAGCTTACAGGGCCAGTCATGCTTTTCATATTAAGCCCTAAATACTTGATGCAGCTCTGTGTGGAGGGCGCTGCCACTGTGGTGCCTTTATGCAGTGGTGAAGGTGAGGCTCAGAGATGTTCAGTGCCTTGTCCCAGGGCCCACAGCAGGCAGGTGCCTGGGATGCCACAGGGTGTGCTCTGGCCCTGTGTCATGCTCAGAAAGTGG
Organism: Loris lydekkerianus; assembly: GCA_963574355.1. Taxonomy (NCBI): domain Eukaryota; kingdom Metazoa; phylum Chordata; class Mammalia; order Primates; family Lorisidae; genus Loris; species Loris lydekkerianus. The sequence continues at coordinate 2,822 of CAUYPK010016364.1, read as the reverse complement.
AACCTTTTCTCCATTCTCAGCTTCTCTGAACTGAAGCACCATTGTGGATCTCTGAGTTCACACATTTAGCTGCCAACAATGGTGTCCACACACCTGCCCTGGTTTTATTTCCTCTTTACCTGCAAAGGAGCCCCTCCTAATTGATCCCTCTAGATATCAGAGATATCAGATTTCCTGTCCTCCTCCCCACAGCTGGTCTCAGACCTTGGGATTAAAACATTTTGAACCTGCTTGCTCCATTTTCTCCGTGCAGAGCCAGGCAGCCTTTGGTCTTCTCTTATCATTTTCCCCTGGAAGCATCTACTCCAGGCAAACTCACGTGGGAGTGTGGGAGTCCAAAGGACCTTGGCAAAATTCCTCATCCCAGATGAGCAAAGTGGGGCCCAGAGAGGTGGAGTGACCTGCCCAGACCACAGACGGAGTCACAGTGAGGGCTAGAATCTGAATCCACACCACTTCACTCGGGAGCTTCCCTAGAGATGGAACAGCCTTCCCCATTTCACCCTAGCAGAGTGCCTGGCACATGGGCGATGTCATCTCTAACTTTACATTCCTGCCTCTGTGAACCTTTCGCTACCTCCAACCTCTCACATCAGGTTACTGCCGCAGCCTCTGGACCAGTTTCACACTCTTCTTCCTGAACGCAGACATGAAACCCAGCATCCTCAAGTTCTGGCATCATCCAAACTCCCTCAGTTCAGACATCCCTAATGGTGTCACTTGCCTGCCAGGCGAGGGAAAACCCCTTTGCCTAACCAGCAAGCTCTTTCCTAGCCCAGTTCACTTTAACTCATCTGCTTCATCTATTAAACATCTTGTGGAATAAAGTACCATCATATTATTGTTTTAAGTGGTGATGAATTCATTTAATTTAAATCACTCCCTTTCTTCTTAACCCCCTTCAATGCAGGTACGCTGCCACCAGGTGGCAGTAATGCATCGCTATAGGGAACCAAATCAATGGAGTTTAGCTGAACACTTGACCTGGGGTAAACATGGTCCTCCCTCTTTTATTTTAAAGCTATAACTTTTAAAAGGACCAAACAGCATCACTAAAAGCCTTGTATAGGATCTGTTACATTTTCTCCTTAATGAAGTCATCATGGAATTCACTGAAGTTGCCCACGTGCTCTCCCCTCAGTCCCTTCTCTGTGTGGTAGCAGACTAGATAATTGAAGTCCACTGAACTTTGTTTAAATTAATTACAGCCAAGACCTTTCTGTCCAGAGCTCCTGATCCTTTGATTCCCACTAGGAAGAGAAGAGATGGAGAAATTAACACCAAATAGCCGCAGGGTTACGTGGTCCTAGACCCCTGCGTGGTTTTACTTCCATTGTTCAGAAGAACAGACTTCTCTGCTCATTCTCATTTCCTGTCCCTTATTTTCCTCTCTGGGGCTGAAAATGATTTAAACTCTTTCATAAGAGTTGAGGGACAGAACTCTTGCAGCCGGAGTGGTGGACCCAATCTCATTAAGCAACTTCCATCTAAAAGGCCTCAGCTGACGATCTGTGCTTCAGGGACTAATTCTAAATTTAGTTAGCATACTTCTTTGTGTACTTCATACTCAGTAAAAATATTCTGGGGAGAGGGATGGAGATAATTCTTTGGGAATCTTTCAGTTGCCTTCTCTGTGTCAACATGCACAGGTGTCTAGGGTCCACCTGGGTTGATTCCCCGGCGTGTGTCCCTCCCACTTGAAGGTCTCTCAATGTCAGTGAAGTCCTAGCACTCTGAGTCATATTTCTACACTACACATTTCTCCCCCTTCCCGGTGACAATTTTTTAGATGCTTATCATAGCTCCTAACTGCAAAGTTTCGACATCTCAGCTCTTCAGTTTTACTTAGCCAAGTGTTGAAGACATCCATTCTGAATACGAAAGGCAAAAAGAAAAAAAAAAGGTGGAGAAAGGAAAGACGCAACTGTCTTTATCGCTAACAGAAATGTGTGGGGAGAAATTAAAGCCACGTGTGAAAGTTCTTTACCACCCTCAAGTCCGTGCCTTCCTGGAATGCTAATGCGGCCGTGGAAGGCTATCAGTCCGGAATCCTGGCTGCTGCCTTTCTGCAGCCAGGTGATAAAGCTCCCCCCTTAATAACACAGAAGTGCGAGCAAATTGAGGCCAAGTGTGAGAGACGGAAGGATCTGATTTCCCAGGCTAGAAATTCATTTTAGGGAAACTTAGGAAATCTTTCTGAAATAACTTTTCTTTCTTTTGTATAAGAATGGCCTAGCTAGGTGAAAATGATGCCATTATTAACTTTGTCTAAGTTATGCAGTGAACTGCCTTCAGCCTCAGTTTCTTCATCTGCACAATGGGACACTACTACCCAGCTGTGTGTGATGATTAAATGAGAGGCATTGAAGCTGGCATGGGAGCAGCTCACTTCTGTAAGTCTAATCTGACTCCACTGCTATGGAAAATATTAGTTCAAAAATTCAGTTAAGAATATAAAAAATAACTGCTGAGAGGCAGTCTTAATTAGCTGGTACGGCTTCATTTGAAAAGCAATCGCATTCTTTGAATTAGGAAGGTAGACAAGCACTACCATCCTTTATTCATAGTTTTAATTTCTTACCAGTAATGTGGGAACAGAGGCATTGGGGCATTTTTTTTAATTTAATTAATTAATTAATTAATTTATTTATTTTTTTTCTTTTTTTTTATTATAGATAAAAATATGCACCATAGATGTGGCCCAACCCATTACCCTCCCTCCACCTAAACCTCCCCCCTCCCTTCCCCTTCCTTGGTCCTTTCCCCATAGTCTTGTGGTATAGTTCGGTTATAGCCTTCATGTGAAAGCTATAGTTTAGCTT
>CAUYPK010016363.1:0-31239 GCA_963574355.1 Loris lydekkerianus | reverse complement strand
GGCCACACAAAAATATTTTTTTTTGTGGAAGCATTTCATTGGTTAAACAAATATAATCCGGTTTTGGCTTTTTTTTTTTTTTTTTTTTTTTTTCAATCGTAAGGCTTATGTTAATAATGTACATTATCATTTTAAAACTTTTTTTGGGGGGATTTTGGGGGTGGACCTGCTATTTTGGCAGGTCAACATAGATAAGGTTATTCTGTCTTTGTCCCACAGGTAATACTAGTATGGATTTAAAAAATGGAAATAATTTGCCAAATTACTGTGAATATTCGAATCACAGTAATTTTACCAATAACCAACAAATTCATTAATTTTGTACCATGATCCAGTGTTAAAAACTTCACTTCCCACTTCCAAGCTAAAAGTATGGCCGATATTCATAAATGCTGCTATGTATTTAAACGACACTGCGATTTTAACATATGGATGATATCTGTCCTTAAAAGTTAATTATCTCTATTTAATTTTGAAAAAGCTAACCTCTGACTTATAATCTGACTTATAATCAATTAGAACTAATACAAGGGAACATAAATCTTGTCCTGCCATGTAATGTGACAACAATCCCGATAATCTCTTTAAATAAACTGCCTCGGCTACGCATTACATTGTCACAATTATTATCATTAAAATGTATTTCAGACTATGAAGCCAAGCTCCATAGTATCTGTTAAAACCTGTTGAATTGTACCATTTGCATTGAAAGCTACTCGATGTACTAAAATGTATAGTTTGCATTTTTATCTATAAAAGCAAAGTGATTATTTATTGATAAATGACATAGAATGTCATTTTTTACTTAAGTAGCATCAGACATTTCAAAGATTTTTGTCTGAAGGGCAAGAGGATTACATTGCATTTGAACAGACCATGTGACAACACATCCTTAGACTTCATGTATGATATGAAAGGATGATCCCCATTCATAAGATCCACAAGGGAAATTATAACTATCCCAGAAAAGAAGAAAAGCAAGGCGGGATGTGTTAAGGGTGTCAGGGAGTATTTGTAGTGGTTTGATGCATGTAAATATTACATCTTATAAATAATTCTTTCAAATACATCTATGGAATTCAGGGGCTCTGTTTAAGAAGTGGATTGATTGTACATTCTTTACATGACTACATGCCATTTTCTTCAAGATAAGAGTAACATTAATGCAAACAAGAAAAATGGATTCCAAACTGTCCTTTTCCTTCGTTTCTTATGAGGAAGTATGTCACCTGATGTCGGCAGAAGACGACTGTGGGGAAAATGTGCAAGTTACGTTTTACTGTCAGAATCCAACAAACAGGTTTTCATCTAAATTATTTTGTCAACAGCCTTACACTACCCTTACTAACCTTATTTGGCACCAGTGCATAATTAGATACACAGGGGTGTGACTCCAATTGAAGGTGTTGGCATTGTAGCACTCTGTGAAAATATTAACTATGAGGTTAACTCCAATTTTCTCTTCTTTAATTAAATGCACATGGTACTAATGAGGTAACCTACTGTTCCTTGATAGCACTAATTAGCTAAGAGGAGAGTACACTCTCACACTGCAATTTAAACCTAAAAATAAGGTTGAAATATGCTAATTGCAGGCAATTTAAAACAGTACAAGTTGAAGAACTAGTCATAATAAGAGAAACCGACTGCTTTACAGCTAGGCAGCTGTAACTTTGGTTAAAATCAAAACAAGCCACACAATTTTTGGACTGCTCTTTAACAAGGTCATAAGCATCCTTAAAAAAGTGAAATGCTACTCCCTTCCATAACAATGGACCAGACTAACAAAGGGAAAAAGCTCAGCCACTCACACACATAAAAAGTGAGTGTTACAAGAACTCCAAAGCTGCCATGATGCTATTTGTATTTAATACTGAAAATAAAACTCTCTATATAAGCAATGCAACCTTGAACTTTTTCAAGAGCACCCAAGTCAAATTTTATCATGCGTTTCTTCAGCATTAACCAACATGTTAGGATGCTGAAAATGTGTCCTGCCGGTCAGGTCAGAAGGAGAGACGCAGAGAGAATAAGTCTCACACATGAACAGAAAATGTTGAGACAACGTACAAGTGCGGTGACAAAAATATACAAAACATTCTATGGAATAAAAGAGTATAGTGACCATTTAAGGGATACAGGTGCCAAAATATAAGAAGGATTTCAAGGAAAGTTCTCACTAGATTTCTTCTACAATTCTGGAGCTTTGGGACGGTAGCTTGAGGCTTCACTGAGAGAGAGGATGTTCCCCATTTTAGCACACGTGTCTCAGAAACATAATTTCAACAAATCTAAGTATATTCCAACCATATCTTCTTTAGCTGCTACCTTAAGCATCATTTCCCAAATATGATTTAACTGATAAACATAAAGATAGCTTTGACAAACAGCAAGATTCTGAAGGGCCATTTAAATCATTAAAAGAGGTTATGTTTTAATTGGTACAAAGTGTATTTTCATTATTTTAGATTCTCGAAATCCATGACATGTTTTATTTTTGTTAACCAAAAACTTTGCCTAACCAAAGCACTTCCATCCGATCATTCCTGTTACAAGAGAGAGAGAGACGGGGAGACCCCCAACACATTAATGTCACTACCATTAATCTATCTTTAGGGACAGGAGACAGGGAACTGTGCCTTGCTGAGGGCTCATAGTGACATTTTCTGTTTCTTCCATTTTGCCTGCAATATTATAAAATACAATAGTTAAATAATCAAGAGTTAGCCAAGGAATAAAAATAAAGAGTTAAAAGGTAAACATCTGTGAAAAGAGAAGCTCAATTTAATCTCCAAATTTACTAAACAACAGTAAGTTAGAACAAAAGCAAACCATTCAAAAGGCAAAGACTTTTAAATAACTCTCAGTAATTCCTGGAGTTAACAGTATGTGAGAATAAACTTTGAAGGGCCATTATCCCATCATTGTGTCTTGCCAATAGGTTTGGTTGAAGAAATTGTGCTTTGAAAACCCACCCAGTTTTTCCTCATGGCTTCTCTAAAGCTTTCTACAACAGAAGACAGAATGTTGGCAAAAGATGTTAATAAAGCTCCGGCCAGCCACGCTGGAGCAGACCCATGAAGTGCAGGTTTGTAGAGGGAGTAGTAAGACAAATGAAATCAGACAGTCACTTAGAAATGGGTCTCCTGGAGGCAACCTGACACAGTCTAGCAAATCACAGAGAGACACAATGTGAGTGGATGTTTTAAGTGTTTGCATCTGTTCCAAATAAGCACCAGAGAACCTTTTAACAGTGAAAAGCCAGGACAGGGAACTGGAATGGGCTTTCAACATGAACTTCAGAAGAAGTTAAACACGGATCATTGTAATTGTCTGTTAAAACAATAAAGAGTAAGTCATTTAGTGTTGAAAATCAGAATACTAGCTGTGGAGACTGTCTGCCACGGCTCGTATCTGGACTCAACACTTACTAGTGGTACAACCTTGAGCTCGATACTGAGCTTCTCTTGGTCTCTCTCTCTAGAAAGAGGGTGATAAGTGATTTTGTCAGAGGGTAATACTTTGAATTCTAAATTAGAACAATGCTGGCACCATTTACTTAATATAAATAGCACTCAGATTTTTCCAAGTAAAAACATTATTAAAGTGCTACTGTTTATATTATTATATACTATAAAGGAAGCAAAAAATCCCCAATATCATATTTATATTCAAATAATCTTCAATCTATCAGTATTGAACAGTATGTCAATCTATTTGACATAATTATACAAATCAGAGCCTCTCCCACATGGGTAAAAAATGTATTTTTTTTTCTTTTGGATACTTGCAGCAAAGCAAGAAGTTAATATGAGTATATGTTGCATTCAATAATAAGGTGAAATGACTTATAAGAATACTTTTTGCGAGTTGACGAGGTATACTTTTCACAGAAAAATATAAAATACCTATTAACATAAGTATTATATATTGATCTTCCCTAAAAATGAAAATGTTTTAAATTATACTTTTTTTTCTGGAGGTTGGCTGAAAGAATCCTCAGATTTTTCTTTAACATGTTTAAAACTAGAATGTTTTATAGTATTTTGGGTAAAATAATATTCGACTGGGATCATGGTCTTCTTATTAACAGTGTAAAAGTTGAAGACAGAGTGTTCAGCTAGTCATGAAACATGGACATTCTTTGTATGGTATGAAACAGATCAAACTTTAACACAGAAACAAATACAAATGGTTGATAGACTTTTCTCCCCGTTCGTTGTCCAGTTATTTTGTTTGTTGCTTTGTGTTTTGTTTTGTTTTGTTTTAGGACATCGTGATGTCTGATGAAATTCGCCCCAAGGACAGTACAGCCATTGGATTGTACCAGAATGACATATGTTGATTCTCCAAATGCACATAACATCTTTCTACAGCCCATCTCTGAAAAAACTAAAAACTGCCAACTCTGACAGAAAAATTGAAAAAAAGGGGACTAATGTCTGGGAAATGTTTTGAGTATTTCACAAGACAGGTGGATACAAGATGTTGGCCTCTTTTCTGTATCAGACAATAGGAAACAGGGAGCATGTGCCCCAGAGGACCAAATCCTCATGAGCACACATCTGAAGAATTACCATTCATTGTCCCAAAGAAGTAGTTAGCCTTGCCCTACCTTCCTGATACAGAAAGACTTCACAAATTCACAAGATTGAGGCAACATGGTATGGTCATTTGCACCGGGAAGGGGGGGGGAAGGGATGAAGTTCAGGGAGTTGAAATTATTTGCAATAAGTCCTTTATTTATTAATTTATTAAAAGCGGCTTTGCATCATGTATCTCATTGTACAAATTCTCAGCTTTAGAATGTAAAAGAATCTCTAGAGAAACTTATGAATGCAGATCCAAGGCTATATTCCTAGAGATTCAGGTTCAAAAGGTCTGGGATTGGGTCTAGGGATACGCATTTTAACAAGCATCCTGGTGGTTGTGATTTACAGGGTCTATGCCCACACTTTAAGAAATATTGCCCTCCATTCAGGATATTAGCATGACAGTAATTTCTCATTCTTTTGGTCTTATTAGACAACATTTTGTCACTACCAGCTATGAGCTATAAACTTCATTAGTGATGAGAATATAAAAGTGAAAAAATAGAGACATAGACACTTGGAATCGAATAGAAAACCAGGAAATGAAACCAACAACTTACAATCACCTAATTTTTGATAAACCAAACAAGAATGTACACTAGAGGAAAGACTCCCTATTCAATAAATAGTGATGGGAGAATTGGATATCCACATGTAAAAGACTGAAACTGGACCCGCACCTTTCCTTACTCACAAAAATTGACTCAAGATGGATAAAGGACTTAAATTTAAGGCATGAAGGGATAAAAATCCTTAAAGAAAGCATAGGAAAAACACTTGAAGATATCGGCCTGGGGAAAGACTTCATGAAGAAGACTGCAATTGCAACAACAACAAAATATACAAATGGGATTTAATTAAACTGAAAAAGCTTCTGTACAGCTAAGGAGACAACAACCAAAGCAAATGGACAATCTACCCAATGGGAAAGGATATTTGCATATTTGGAGTCAGACAAAAGCTTAATAACTAGAATCTATAGAGAACTTTAGTTAATCCACATTAAAAAAGCCAACAATCCCATATATCAATGGGGAAGAGAGATGAACAGAATCTTCTCTAAAGAAGACAGATGAGTGACTAACAAACATATGAATAAATGTGCGAAAACACTCATCACCCCTAATTATTAGAGAAATGGAAAGTAAAACCACCCTGAGATATCATATAACCCCAGCAAGAATGGCCCACATCACAAAATGTCAAAACTGCAGATGCTGGTGGAGATGTGGAGAGAAAGGAACACTTACACTGCTGGTGGGACTGCAAACTAGTACAACCATTTTGGAAGGAAGTATGGAGAAAACTCAGAGAACTCAACCTAGATCTCCCATTTGGAAACAAACAAACAAACAAAAAATCCCTTTTATTATAAAGAAGACACTTGTACTAGACTGTTTATTGCAGCTCAATTTATATGTGGAAACTGCCTAAATGCCCCTCTACCCAGGAATGGATAGGCAAGCTGTGGTATATGTATACCATGGAATACTATTCAGCCATTAAAAAATTGGAGAATTTGCAGCATTTGTATTAACATGGATGGAGGTGGAACACATTGTTCTTAGTGAAGCATCACAGGACTGGAGAAGCATGAATCCTATGTATTCAACTTTGATATGAGGACAATTAATGTCAATTAATGACATGGTGGAGGGTGGGGGAAGGGGAGAGCAGACAGAGAGAGAAAGAAGGAAGGGGTGGGAGAAAAAAAAAAAAAAAGAAAAGAAAATAGTGACTAATTCTCACATAAATTGGACTTAATTTTAATCAAAGTACATTATTTGAACAATAATTTTTAATTCAACTTGTCAATATGTTGTTTAGGATACTGCATCCTCATTTATACGTGGCATATGTTTATAATTTCCCTTTATAATAATATATTTTTTCCAATTCTAGAATCAGGTATATCCAGATGAAGTATAAAAAATAAAAAAAAAGAATATAAAAGTGAATGACAAGTGTCCTTGCACCCAAAGGAGAGTCAAAAAACTATCTTATAAACTAGGATACAATCAAACAAGTACCCTTTGCGGGGAATTCTCGAAGTGGTGATGGTGATGATTTGTGCTCTGAATCCTTTGGCAATCTGGTAAATTCTTGGATCACTTTCTTAGAAAAAAACTTAGTTGCATAAAAAAGAACCACATGGGGAGTAGAAAGCAAATCAGTTATACTGAGAATTAGTTCTCAAATATTTCAAAAGTCACATTTGTGAAATAATAAGTGTGCTTCTTATTAATGCATTGAATAATACGATATAGTGGCAAGTATAATAACCACTCTAATTTTGAAGTAGCAATGAACATAAATGATATTTCTAGATATTTTTTCTAACCACAATGAGATCCGAAAATGTCTATAATTTCTATTGCTGATAATGTCAGAGATACTGTTAGTATTACTGTGGTTTTATTTCTCCATTTATAATTGAAGAAAATCTTGAGTTTCAATTAGGAGTGAAAATAATAATGCTTTCCCAGGCATTGTGATGGGCACCTGTAGTCCCAGCTACTTGGGAGGCTGAGGCAAGAGAATTGCTTAAGTCCAAGAGTTTGAGGTTGCTGTGAGCTGTGACACTACAGCACTCTACTGAGGGTGACATAGTGAGACACTGTCTAAAAATAAAAAAAAAAATTTAAAAAGGAAAATAATAATGCTGTTTTTCCTCTACTCGAATTTATGGATCTTAAGTGAAAAACCCCACATTAGAGAGAAACATATGGTCAACAAATTAAAACACACAGTCTGGTCATATTGGAAAACAGACATTTTTTTAGCTGAACCCCTGCAAGTGACTAGGAATTTATTACTTGGAAAAGAGAAGTGAGAAGAATGAAAGGGACAATTCAAAGGGTATAGGATTATGCCTTGAAGTGTGATAATTTGGGCACAATAGGAGAATGATATAAATGGGAGAACGGGTGAGGGACAGGGTGGGGAAGAGTGGGACCATGAAGAGTTCTGTGCACCAGACACAAGGGATTTCTATTAAGTCCTATGTAAAGGGACTAGCAGATTTTTTTTTTTTTTTTTTTTTTTTTTTTAAGAAAAGGACAATTAATTAGCACCAATGGGTTCAGACTATAGTTGGCTGCAAACAGTTGGCTTAAGTGCCCTAGAGGTTTCCCAGGCAGTTATTTGTGGTGCGGGCCAAAGTAAGAGCAGTGGAATAAGGGAAGGATACTCAATGTGAGAAGCTGACTTCGGAGGAGCTGAAGACGATCTGATTGGCTGAGTTAGACAGTAATAGATAGATAAGGGCATTGGAAGCAAACTAGAAGATGAGAGGATGCAATTTTTTTTTTTTTTTTTTTTTTTTTGAGACAGAATCTTAAACTGTCACCCTGGGTAGAGCACTCGGGCGTCACAGCTCACAGCAACCTCAAACTCCTGGGCTTAAGCGATTCGCTTGCCTCAGCCTCCCAAGTAGCTCAGACAACAGGCGCCCGCCACAGCACCTGGCTATTTTTTTATTGTAGTTGTCATTATTTGGCAGGCCCGGGCTGGATTTGAACCCACCAGCTCTGGTGTATGTGGCTGGTGCCCTATCCGCTTGAGCTATAGGTGCTGAGCCATAAATTTATTTTGTAAGGAATGGAAGAGAATTTGCTTATCTGAAAAGAGCAAACTAGAGGTGAACTGCAGGACATCTAGGTAGATATTTCTAGTAGAACTTAGTTCAGGAGACAGGCCAGGTAGAGACCTGAGAATTACAGCCTCACGTGGTAATGCCACAAGAAGCGTATAAGCTCTGGCAGGGAGATGATGAAGAGAAGCCATTCTCAGCCTGCCCTGTGGATTAGCATGGCTGGGGGAGCTCTGCACACATACTGATGGTGGAGTCCACTTCCCCAAATGTCTGATTAATAGGGTTTGGGTGGAGACCAGGCATTTAAAAAAAATAAACATTCCAGGTAACAATCATGTGTAGCCAGAGTTCAGCACTACTGACATAAACATTGAACTGAAAAAAAAGGTGGATAGGAAAAGCCAACAAAAGACAAAAAAGAGGAATAGTAAGAAAAATGGTGTCAAAAGTCTCAAATATTTGAGAGAGTCTCATAGGATGAGAACTGAATACAATGGAGGTGGTCGGGGCTATTCAATAGAACTATTTTAAAAAGGTAGAAAGGACAGAAAACAAACTATAATTCACTGGAAAAAGAGTAGAAGTTGAAGTGTAAATGGTTCTTTCCAAAAGTTTAGTACTGGAAAAAAGGAGAGGGTTAAGATAATGGCTTGATATAAAGCTAACGCAGACATATGATGATTCTGCTTCCTTCGTGATTTTAGTTTTAAAGATGGGAAGGGAAGACTGAGACAAAATGGGGGAACTTGGAGAGACAGGAGTGGGGAATAGTGGCTGAGAGGACAGAGTCCTGGGAGACACGGCTGCGGGGCGTGACACACCCAGGAAGATGAGCTGGCCTTGGAGAAAATCTTCCTGTGATATGAAAGAACATAATTACAGAAGTCTTAGGAGTTTGTTTCAGTAGAGGTGAGAGATGCAGAGAAAATTCTTACCTCTTGGCCTCTAAATTGTCCCTTTGAAGTCGGAGGTGAAGTCACTCATATTCAAGCGAATGGGTGTAAGTAAGAGCGTTGAGGATCTGAAGGCTGGAAACTGGGGTAGGGAAGAGGTGGTGCGAGGTGTTCAGAGAACAGTGAAATAATTGCTGAACAGTGATAAGGACTAAGCAGAAGGGTGAGAACAGAAACTGCCTGATTCTCTGTATAGGAAAACTCTGCAGCTCACTTGGATAGGAGTTGGAAGAGCACAGTTCCGGAAATGAAAGAGCAAGTGCTGTACCCATGTTAGAGAGGATAACACAGAGAGATGAGTGAGTCTAAGGCCATCACTAATGATGGGAGGTAGTGGGATCAGGAAGGATAAGACACATGATGTAGGTGGTGGGGTGTGTGTGGGAATCAGAGATCACAGCACTTAGGCCCAAAATGAGGATTCCTTAGGTCCACTGATTCAAAGTGATTTCAAAGAATAGGTCCCAGGTCATGGAAAATATTGTTAAAGGAAGTGATTCATGAACGTTTATAATATTTATGTTTATTTTCTTCAAAGATAACACATAGTATACATTTTTAAAGACAGTATATTTTCTTTTACTTGGTAAGCGTCTGCCGAATTGGTACCATTCACTGGTAACAAACCCAACATGAAATTCTAAATTTACAAAATTCAATTAGGGATTACTATTTCCTTAAGAGAGAAAGTATTAAAAATACAAAGTATATTTGATTTTTTAATAATCTTTAGGAACACATACATTGCGTGGATGGAAGGTAATTGTTTACGTTCATACTTGGTGCTATTTCTATATTGTTTTCTCTCTGTGTCAAAAGAACAAAATTCTTCTTTGGGAAGAAAGCTATTGCCAAAACCAGTCTACAATCTAGTAGCAAACCAATTCAAAGTTACAAAAAAACTTTGTTACAAAGTGACAAAATCTGCTGATTTTTGCCTACCTAGAATTCACTCCTCTTTTTAGCCGGAACTCTAGTGTTTTCCTTCAGGGACTCCCCCATTCTGCACCTCATTCTATGCAAACTGGTGGGACTGGCCCAAGGATTGGTGGGTGGCACAAGCTAGGCCAATTCAACGCCCTATCCTAGGAACTTGATCCTTGAGATGTATGACACATGCATAATAAATCCGGGGAGTTTGTCCAGCCCAGTGACTGGGACTCAGGTAGTCTGTCCATTAGCTTCTGCTCCCCTTTTTATATTTTCTGAGATCAGGTTTTTGTTTAGCTTTACCTTGTACGTTTGAGCAATTCTGTAGCATTCAAATTGAGTCTACTTTATTGTTTATGTTGCAAGTCTATTTGTGCGACTTGAAACCAAAAATACAAACTAACAAGACTACTTGAATATATGTATTTCAATGAATTCTCCTACAGTCAAAATGGTCCCCATGCAGATGCCTTAGGTATTTGGAAAGCTGGAGATTTTAAACTACTCAACTGATTAATTCCACTGACATTCCGAAATTAAGATTTTTAAATTAATTTAAAAATAATATATTTTTAAGATTTAAAATGTATTGAAGAATTTAAAAAGATTATAGAATGTAACTGTGTCAAAGTCAGAGTTTTCACCCTGTGTTTAGTCAATTCCCTTCTAATTCACTTCAAAAAGCTGCCATCATAACTGGCACTAATTGGCACCCTTGTTAGAAATCTCAGCAGAGGAGCCAATAATAGAAAAGATATGGACACCTCTTATCCAAGGAGCCAGGCTGTCTCCATAGGCAAGACTGAAATCAAGGACAGGGCAGCTGACCTGCCTGTGGTCTGTGCAGAGGTGAAGGCCTACACCTGTTCCCTAAGTACACGTGCAGCTTGAGTCTCCAGGGATGCTAATCAGGTACCTTTCATGTGTCTAAAGTCACTGGAAAACAAAAGATGTGCACAGCACTCCTGCAAGAGGTGCAGTTAATGCGTTTTGAAAGGGAGTGAAGGAAGCAGTCAACGGATACTTCTGGGATGAGATATTCCTGCAGAATACTGATGGATTCTTCATCGGATTTTTACTTCCTTCTTGTATGCCTGTTTGCTTTATTCAAGAGGACGTTTCAAGCTCTTTTGAAAAAAAAAAAAAAAAAGGTAGCTGGATTTCTCAAGAACATCTGGAGAGTGGAAGACAATATTTAACACGTATCATTATTTAATAATGAAAACAAACAGGTTTTATGTAGAATTGCCATTACACTACTACAGGATAGGACAAAAAAATTGTCACTGACTTAAGAATTAGGGTACAGAATGAACAGATCACAGCAAGCACAGAGGCAGATGTGTGTGTGTGCGGGGCGCTCTGGAAGCATGAAGAAGGGGGACTTAACATGCAGACAACATAAGGCGTTTTGGACTAAGTAATAATAAATGGATACTGTTAACAAACAGGGGTAGGTCGGGATGGAGGTGGGGAGCAATTAAGATCAAAAATGTGGATAGTACGAAGGCTGGAAGGTGGATGGTACCAGATGCGCTCAGTCCAGACAGTCCATCAGGGTCAGAGAAAATACCTCTAAGGATGAGGACAGAAAGAAGAGCACAGGCCAGATCTTCAAGAGTTTTGCAGAAAGCAAATGGCCTTGCCGCACTTTTAGGATGGCTGGAATAATATATTAAAGCTATATTAAATATGTTAAAGATTTCTCGTCATTCCATGTGCATACCACCTGCCTTTTTCTTGGAGGATAAGTTAAAACTCAAATACATGAAAACCACATTTCTGAGGTACTTGGAATCCTACTTGTGCAATCCTGAAGTAACAGTGACCAACGCAGACAGTGACACAAGACACTCATTTAAGTAAAGATTTAATGCAGCTTCTTAAAGGGAAGGGTTCATTTTGTTTTTATGAACTCCTTTCTTTCCTCCAGTCTGGTGCTTTCCTGGGACTTTACATGTGTTTCATTTCTTAATAGTCTTTCCCCAATTCCTTAAACACACTAGTAACTTATAGAATATTCATGCCAGTTTAGTTTCAAAATTCTTCTTGGAAAATTCTGCTTTTGAGAACAGAACAGTCCTAAAATTTAATGTAGCCAAATTGCATTTCAACTAGATGTACAAAAAATATTTTTTTTGTATTACTCATAATAAAGAAAATATCTTAATTTGGTATAGTAGTACATTTTCATATTTAAGAAAGTTTTGTGGCAAACTGAGTAGAATAATTCAGAAAACAGAGGAGCTCAGTTCAATTTGATAATTTAGCACGAAAGGAAGTAAAATGCACATTTTAAAATTGGGGGGTTCAGAAAAAAAGGAATACTTCGGACTAGGTTTAACTGGATATTGTCCCTTTCTTTGCTATTTAGGACATTCAGAATATAATTTCACAGATGATATATTTTTCTTAATGTGATTTTCAGACTACATCTAATGGAAAATGCCTGGTTAGGAGTAAGAGACGTAGTAGACGTTAACTACATTTGCATGCAATTATTTCTAAAACAAGTGCCAGGGTACAGAATCTATTGAAATGGTTTTCAGGATGGCTGGAATAATATAGTAAAGCAGTTTCCAATCTCTGAGTAAGTCTAAATTCTGAGTATTTCAAATCAAGACACTGAACACAGAATAAACCTTAGATTTTCCACCCTGACTCATTGTCCGAGAATGTATCGACATAGGGTTTGAGCCCAAGGACTTAGTGTAGGGATTTTATATATATATATATATATATATATATATATATATATATACACACACACACACACACACACACACACACACATCTTAAAGCAAAAGTCTTTCTTGGTTAATGTAAAAACTGTATTTAATATATTAATTTCAAGAGTTAAAAAAATACAATTACTACAAAACTAGTAAAAACAATGATTTAATATGCAGAATAAAACACCATAGCAATAGAGTGCCTATATTATGTAGCATTCAACTTGCCTTAGGGTTTTTTCTTCAAAAAGCAATCAAAAAGTATCTTTAAAGTTATTAAGATTATTTTCTGAATAGAAATCTCACTTTAGCTGATATTCTCACAGAGATATAATTTAAAGCATCAAACTAGAAGTAAGAAATTCTATTCAAAGTCCTTCTGCTGTGGCTCTGTCACCATCTTAATCAGGAATATCAAAAGCAGTTAGTGGTAACAGCAAAATAAAGCAGTTACTGCTTTCTTGTAACCATGGATGTCCTTGGCGTTGTGGAGTAATTAGACAAGACTTTTAATTACATTTACCTTTTCCGTGGAAATGTATTTTTTTTTTTTATTACAAAACACTTTATTAGAAAACTTCACCAATGGAAGGAAAAATGGGAGTTGTAGTAATTTGCCACTAAATTAGCAGTAATATTGCACTTTTCTTTTCCCTAAATTGTGGAGAATGTATTTTTGGGATTAAGACTTAATTCAATGAATGGAGTATGAAGATCTACTGCTATATCCCTGATATATTAAAACAAAACTCGGTATCACATCATTTTTTTCTACATTCCCAAAGTACCAGCATCTCTTTTATTGTATTATTTGCTCCTTAGGGGGGAGCAATTCAGATTCCGGTCCCCCCTAGGAATGTCAGAGGGGACTGGAGGATGTGGCAGTTCTCCTGATCCCTGCAGGGGAAGCAGCAGCAGCCCTTGGATCAGCTGGGTCCCATCAGCTGCTGGTCTCAGTGCAGCTCCTTTTCTTGCCTAGCAGGGGTCCTCAAACTATGCCCCGCGGGCCACATGCGGGGGTGTGATTATATTTGTTCCTGTTTTGTTTTTTTACTTTAAAATAAGATATGTGCAGTGTGCATAGGAATTTGTTCATAGTTTTTTTTTTTTTAATTATAGTCTGGCCCTCCACCCATCTGAGGGACAGTGAACTGGCCCCCTGTTTAAAAAGTTTGAGGACGCCTGGACGCTTTAATGAGGAATAGAGACTGCAGGTTACACACACCGAAGTTTATCTTGTTGGCGTCTCTCATTACGATTTGGTCCCTGTAAACATCTTTCCCCTCCTGATTTTGATGTGAGGTAGAGAGGAAACCTGGAGAAAGAGGACTAATGATTTAAAAACAAACAAACAAAAAAAAAAAAAAACAGTACTCTCTCTAATATAAATTTTTAAATCATTTTGACCTTAGAATTTTCATGATGCCAAGCATAACTCCAGCCATCACTGTCATTTACTTTTTTTCAATTAAAATATTATTTTACATATTGCTGAGTAAACCTCTAACTTTATTACTGAGTCCTATTGGCATCTAAACATTGCTGCCCAACAGGTGGGGAGGATGGGATATAGAAGGGACATAGGGAATAAAGGGATGAGAGTCATTCCCGTGGACGCTTCTAATGGTAGTGCTGATGGAGACCCTTTCCATAGATTCTTCATCCCTTTCCTTGCTCTATCTTAACCACATGTCAGTAGCCCTGTATTCCATACAACGAAGACATCCAAGAAAAGGTACTATTCACATTTAATACCTTGTCATTTGTTATTTCCCTTATTTTTGATCTCAGTTCCAAAAACAAAAACTGTGACATTCTTTTTTTTTTTTTTTTTAATTTATTTTGAGACACAGTTTCACTTTGTTGCCCAGGGTAGAGTGCCATGACATTAGCTTAGCTCACAGCAACCTCAAACTCCTGGGTTTAAGCAATCCTCCTGCCTCAACCTCCCAAGTAGCTGGGACTAATGGGTGCACGCCAGGATGGCCAGGTTAAGTTTTATTTTTAGTAGAGATGGGAAGGGACTGTCTCTCTCTTGCTCAGGCTAGTCTTGAACTCCTGAGCTACCTCACCCTCCCAATGTGCTAGGATTACAGGCATGAACCACTGTACCCAGTCCCCAAATGAGACATTTGAACAGAATTAAGAAGCTATGTTATTGATGATAAAACATTTTAGGGACACAGCTCTAAATCAAACTGACCTGAATTCCTATCCAGCTCAAATTACCAGCTCCCTTACTTTATACTGTGTAATTAAACCTTTCTAAGCCTCAGTTGACTATTCTGTGAAATGAGAAAGCATAAATATACACATTACCTATAAACAAAATCAGCACTACATCTATGCTAACAAAGCAAATAAAATCATAATGGCTTCAGGATCTTTGTTTTATTAGAGGAAAGGGGGGATTAAAGAGAAACGGAAACATGTGACTGGTGTTAACACCTCTGGCTGACTCCTTAGACTCGGTTCTCATTTCCCTTTGTCACCCACTTAGATACGAGGACCCCTAATTCTTGCCACTGAAGAGCCCAGAAGACCAGCTAGGAAATAAGAGGAAGCTCTTTGTTGGGCAGAGGGGTCTGAGCCATGACATTGGATAAGTGCAAAACCATCACACGGATATGCTGTTGAGCTGGTAGTGAAAGACCGTTCTGTAGTCACGAAAATGTTTAAAACGCCAAAATTAGTAGTTAAGAATTTTCTTTTTTTTAAATATTAGATGAATGTGAGGGTATAAACAATTAGATTACAATGTTTGCATTTCTTAGGCTATAATTGAGAGTAACTAGATTCTATGAAATTAAATTATTACTAAGTAAATGTAATACAATTTCTCCAAAGAATTTATTTCTTGTATGTTTAGATCCCAAAAGCTGGAAAACTGAATTTTGAATTAGAACAGAAGGAAGGAAATCAAAAGCTATCACAGTAATCACCACATACCATGGAAAAGAAAATAATAGTCCAGTGCCAGAATCAAGTCAAACTTTCACAAAACCATCATGACTATACACACACGAAAAATTATATAGAACTGGTATTTTTAGATATACATAAAAGAGTTCAATGGAAAAGAAAATGTCAAATTTTAAAACTGTGTTACTGTCTATTAGAAATTATTCATTTCTAAGGCAGGACCAAGTTTCATTACCCAATAGCTGCTCTCAAGAATGAAGGTAATTTGCATTTA
Organism: Loris lydekkerianus; assembly: GCA_963574355.1. Classification (NCBI taxonomy): domain Eukaryota; kingdom Metazoa; phylum Chordata; class Mammalia; order Primates; family Lorisidae; genus Loris; species Loris lydekkerianus. The sequence continues at coordinate 15,241 of CAUYPK010016363.1, read as the reverse complement.
AAATAGGAGTACAGTCTACTCTTTAAAAGCACAATGGTAAACACACCAATTTGACAATTACATTAATATGAGTATCTGCATAATCTGTCTCCCACACCTGTTCTTAATTTGAAGCAGCTGCAGGACAAATCACACCACACTAATCTGAATGGGTATGTGGATGTACCAAATTGTAATGAGTACATCCAATGTTTTTAAGCTATTTTATTTTGAAAAATACACCCTGACCTTAAAAAATTGGTAAAAAAAAAACTTTGTAGAAGCCATATTTATTAGGTTAATATCAATTAGCAATAAGTATAATATCAAATAATATCATCCCTTGGATTTTTGGCATCCTCTGTTATTGACACACTATTACTGATTATTAATGATTGACACATTATTAAACATTAGTACTGGTTTTTATTTCTAGAGATTTTTCCTTTAAATATCATGTATTTTATTTATATAGAAAATGCTTAAAAGAAACATTAAAATATATAGCTAGAAAACTTCAGGAAGGAAAATAATTAGAGAATGGACACAAATTCATTCAAGGAGAACAGAGCAACATTCTACAATCTAAAAATGTGCTGCTAGCACAGGTAATTATGTTGTTGTTGTTGTTGTTGTTTTTGCAGTTTTTGGCCAGGGCTGGGCTTGAACCCGCCACCTCCGGCACATGGGTCCGGCACCCTACTCCTTTGAGCCACAAGCACCGCCCAGTAATTGTGTATCTTTTAGTATTTCTCTTTCAAAGCTGGATTCCCTTTATATTTTAACAAATATCTCAAAATTGAACAAGCAGAAATTTATTCTCCTTTTTTAAATGATCCAGCATGTTTTTATTTGTTTCCAAACACTTACTCAGCCATCACGAAGGAAGTCATTTCATCACTTGTTAGGTCTCCTTCTAGTTATGTGTTAAGTTGTTCAGCTATCGAGTCTAGCCAGTGGAACATAAGATACCCATGTAATCTGTCAACAGATCTTTAATCTTCTATTATGAATAAGAAATGAAGTTAGATATTTCTGAAGACATTATTTATTTCCTGAAAAATGAATGAGAGCGTGCTCAGTAATGAACTGGGGCAACAAACACAGCTAATCTACATATTCATGAGCTGTTCACCTCTTAAGGGGGAAATGCTAAATGGCTGAATTCTTAGTTCAGGGCTTCATTCAGGCTCTTATTTTTATAAGAGCTCACAGAATATTACAAGAATAAAATACCAAACAAATGAGTTGCAACTTACATTTCTAATACGGTTTCATGTCCATAATTTAGCAGCCCTCCTCACATAAGAGAAAACTGAGGCTCAAAGAGAAGGAAGTGACTTGTCTAAGTTGTCACAACTTGAGACTTGAGTATTCTGAACATGGATCTATATTATTTTCCATTACTTATGGTGTTTATTTGAATGAATAAGGGCCATTATGATAAACAAGGGTTTTTTCCTGAATTTTTTTTTATATATTTTTCATTTCATAGTATCTAAAATATGTGAACTAATGGTTTCAAATACACTAGGAAAACACTGTTTTCAAATGACTATAAAAAAAGAAAAGAACTCATTTTTATTTAGACATATATACATTGAAATATCTTACCAAGAACCAAGACTGGTTAGGAGTATAAAAATAATTTTTATTACTATATAATTTAAGCAATAAAGCTAAGTTATAGTGATTGAGAGAAAAGCAATTTCCACAGTCTGACCTCTATATAATTATATTTCTAAATATTCCTTATTTTATTTTTCTTCATTAAAACCCTTACATATATAATTGAGCACACAGAAAAGGACTCTTAAACAGATAAGCAGGCATGTCACAGGGGCACAAGGAACAAAATGAAATGAAATCACATTTTTCTGTAAGGAATATACACATTGCATAATATTCTAACAACAAATTTCACTTTTCCTCTGAATATCAGAATATATTAACCAGAATAAATGAGTCACAAGTTTCCAAATTTTAAAATAATCTTGTTTCTTTTGTTTTTGTTATTAAGGGAAGTAATTCATTACCAAAGTCAAAACTACAGGAATGTAACACATAATGAAGGTTGCTTTTTTTTTATTTTAAGTTTTTAGCTGGGGCTGGGTTTGAACCTGCCACCTCCGGCATATGGGGCCAGCACCCTACTCCTTTGAGCCACAGGCACCGGTGAAGGTTGTTTTTTTAAAAAATATGTGACTGAGATGGAACATTCTTTTGCTACAAATAAAGTGTTAGAATGATACAATTTTTGAGCTATTAATAGATACTAAATCAAATCTTAGTTTGATTTGATAGTTGCCAACAGCCTCAAATGAGGCCATCCAACTGAGATGTCCTCCTGAAGCTGCTATAGTAAGTCAGTGGTGGAGTGAAACTCAGAATCCAATGTCTCTCCCACGTACGGCAGTCTGGACCCTTGGCAGTCTGGACCCTTGCTTTTATTACAAAACATAAATGGAACACCCCAAGTCATTTACAGCATGTTCATGCTTTTCCACAGCCTTAAATATAGTATTATCTATAAATTTTATTTATTTATAGTATACTCTATAAATAAATCATATGCTTAAAAAGAGCTACAAATATAAAACTGCATTCATTTCTACACTATACAAATATACACATAAATGTTGGTGGTATCAATGTACAACATGATTAGTACTATTGAAAAGTTGGAATTCAGGTGAATTTCAACTTTTTTTACTTTTTGTGTTGCCTGAGTTATTTTTACAAACACAGATTGTTTTGCTAATCAGTAGAAATAAGGCTACTTGCAAATAGAAGATGGAATTATAACAGTAATTATAAACATTTTTCATAAAACATACTAACTCTGAAAAACCTTTACTGATATAAAGGTCTGGCTTACAAGTATTCTGATTTTTTTTGTATTAAAACAGTACCTATTACTCTTAGTTTACGTAATGAAAAAAAAAAAAAAAAGGCTGACCACTCTTGGCATGATGATATTTTTTGCTATATAAAAATTATTAAAATATCTTTTTTACGTTTTCTTCCCTTTTCTATCTGGGCCAATCCCTTTTGCTATAGACTCTCCCATTTCCCCTTTAATCATATCTACCATATTACTTATTGTCCTTATACTTGTTTACATACTTCAATATCCCTCTTAGATCTTAAAATTCTGTCCTAAACAAGTTTTAAAGAACCATAAACAAACGCTTAGGAGGCACAAAAATTGGAGGCGGAGGAAGCTTATTCTGTTCATTTATAAGTAATGGCTGATCCACTAAACACAAAAACTAGAAACTGAATTTATTCCATGGAACACTCTAAAAAGCCATAAATGTCAAAAAGGTTATTATTATTTTTTTTTTACCTTAAACCACAAGTTTTCTTTAAAATGTCTTAGAAGAAGGGTTATTAACCTGAATTTTATCTAGCCAGATTGTCAACTCCCTGAGGATCAGAACATCTTTAAATCCCCTGTGGTCCCAGTATCTGCCTTGCAAAGTGTTTAACACACTGAGCTCATTCAGTCACGTTTCTTTGATGGATTGATTGAGGATGTAAATTCTAATACATGAAAATACTGAAAACCAGTTTTGCAAATCATACTGCTGTTTCGCTCTTGGTTTGTTGTTTTTTTGCTGGAACATGATAATCATTTGTTTCATAAGAAATTTACTGTAAAGTAGGCTTTCCAATTTATTGTACATTTCTCCTGAATTTTCTTTTTATTAAAAATATGTTTGAATAGAATAGCAAGCAAAAACGTAGGGGAACAAAGAGAAAATATATTAACTACTTCTGCTTTAGACAGCAGGGTTGGAAATTATTGAATAGGAGTGTCAAATAGCAACTGCATCAATTGTTTACATAATTAAGTTTAATTTGGTTCCTAAGAAATGTTCCTATCAATTATTCCTAAAAATTTTTCTTTTAAAGCAATTTGTAATGGGCTGATACTATAAATTAATCCCCTTTTGACTCTTTAGTGATGGCAAGATACATCTTACATTAAGTAACCCAACTGTCAGTGCTCCATCAAAAACCATGATATACAATGATAATACAATAAGCATGATATACGTTTTTTTCAGTGAGTTCTGCTATGCTCAAAGATTTAGGAATCACTAACTGCAAAGTGCACCAGAATCTTGTGTACTGTATGTATATATATTTCAGTACCTCACAGATTAATTTCAATGTTCTAGCATTTAATGAAGGTGTCACAAATGGGACCTAAAAGGCAGATTAACCAGTGGGATAATTTCTTCTTTGGCTTGTTCAGTAAGAAGGAAGGAAGGAAGGGAGGGAGGAAGGCAGGGAGGGAGGGATGAATGGATGGATGGAGGGAGAAAGGGAAGGAAAGAAAAAGAAAGAGAAGAGACAGAACGAGAAAGAAAGAGGAAGAAGGGAGAGGAAGAGGAAGGGAGTGAAAAGGAAGAAGAAGAAGAAAGGAGGAGGAAGGAAGGAAGGAAGGAAGGAAGGAAGGAAGGAAGGAAGGAAGGAAGGAAGGAAGACCTTCTCCAGAAGAAAAATGAACTCTCAATGTAAAATATTTTCCCCACTCCTCCTATTGCCTCACCCTCAGTCCACCATCTACCTGCCTGGTATTAGGGTTTGAACTTATTGGCCTGATGAGATATAAAATGTTTTATTGAAAATGAATATTAAGAATAAAATTTAAAAATTAAACCACAAAGAAGAGGAACAGACAAAGGAAGGTGGATAAATCCTTACAAAGTAAACATTTTGCTGTAGAGAATAAAAATAATATGGCTATTTGGTCTAATTTGCTTGTTTTCTAGATTCACACTGTATTTTTTTAAAGGAAATTTCACAATACTATTTTCTTCTTTTAAAAGACAAAATTCAATTGCACTAATTCCATAAACCACAAATTTAAAGAAGTAGACTAAATTCATTTTAATTTCGTTCTGGATAATTACTGGAAAGTACGCAAGACCTAATATGAGAGGTGAGAGTATTAAACATCATCATGCATTCACAGCATCTCAGAGCTAAACCTGTGGATAATTCTCATCCCCATGGTGCTCTGGATGAAGTGATGACAAACACACACAAGAATAATCCTGGTGCGGCTGGCCGAGGTCCTATCTGCCTTAGGAACCTCCCATTCTTCCTCCCGAGAATGGGACAGCCTCGAACCAGACAGGCAGTCTTCATGGAAGGAGACATTTCTGCAATTCCTGTATCCTGCCATCCCCAAACTGAGAATTCTGAAGGATGTGATGTATTTATTTCAAAAATACCTTGAAAACGGTGGTGCATAAAAATAGACCCCGTAATGAAGTTCAACCTGGGTCCTTGGGAAATTTACAGAAACATTCTGGCTCTCATAGTAAAGCACCAATAGTACCAACCACTTCTAGGGGTTAGGTGGACATACAAAGAGTGATCACGGCAAGGGGGGAGAACCGACAATCTGCAGCGCAGCAGGAATTTGTGTTGGGTGTCAGTGGGGGCCTGCAAGTAGAGAGACCAAGGCTTCCTGGGACTTTTTTTTTTTTTTTTGAGACAGAGCCTCAAGCTGTCACCCTGGGTGACAGACATCACAGAGTGCCTGGACATCACAGCTCACAGCAACCTCCAGCTCCTGGGCTTAAGTGATTCTCTTGCCTCAGCCTCCCAAGTAGCTGGGACTACAGGTGCCACAGTGCCCGACTATTTTTTTGTTGTAGTTGTCATTGTTGTTTGGCAGGTTCAGGCTGGATTTGAACCTACCAGCTCTGGTGAATGTGGCTGGCACCTTAGCCACTTGAGCTCCAGGTGCCGAGCCCCTGGGACCTTCTTATAGATGCCCAAAGATGTATCAACTTTTCTACAGTAGCTGCTTATAATATGATTGCTGCAGGGCATACAGAAAAACTATGGAACCTATCTTTTATCTTCACTGCACCCAGGAGGACATTCTTAAACTCCCCAGTATTCCCAGAACCTTATATGCAACTGCCAAATGAATTTTTTTCCTGATCTGAACTTGTTTAAAATTCAACTTCCATGATTTTTTTCTAGTTTATGATTTTATACTTTATTTTATTTACTTGTATTTTAAGTTACTGTGAGGGTACAACCAAGTCATGATTTTTTAATTTGTTAAAAAGAGTCCCTCTTGTAGCTGTGTGCCACACCCAGAAGGTGTGCAAACCATCTCCACCTTGTGCCTTTTAAGAGGGAGCACACTAACCCTCCTCTACCCCCGCCCTCCACCCCCAACTTGAATAGAATTAAGTTTTTCTCCTATATGGGTGTATGTTTGATTATCTAATGGCTTCATAATAAAATTCAATACATTGGATAGTTTACTAAGTAGAATGTTTCAACTCCATCCATGTTAATACAAAAGATTTAATAAAAATCACCATCTTCTCATACAGCTGAGTAGTATTGCATGGTATATATAAATCACAGCTTGTTAATCCAGTCCTAAGTTGATGGGCACTTAGGTTGTTTCCACATCTTGGCAATTGTAAATTACCTTCAGTAACAATCCAGTGCAAACATCTTTATGATAAAAATAATTTTTTTTTTCTTCTAGGTAAACACCTAGTACTCAAATAGGAGGTCTAATTTGAGTTCTTTGGGGATTCTCCATATAGCTTTCCAAAGAGGTTGTATTAGTTTGCAGTCCCCCAAACAGTGTAAAAGTGTCCCTTTCTCTCCAGCTTCACACCAGCATCTGCAACTCTGGGACTTTGTGATGTGGGCTATTTTCACAGGGGTTAAGTGTTATCTCAGTGTGATTTTGATTTGTATTTCTCTGATGATTCGGGATGATAAGCATTTTTTCATGTTTGTTAGCCATTCTCCCGTCTTCAGAGAAGGTTCTGTTCATGTCTCTTGCCTAGTGATGGGATTGTTAGCTCTTTCTCTGTTCATTAATTTGAGTTATATACAGATCCTAGTTATCAACTCTTTGTCAGATTTGCAAATATCTTTTCCCATTCTGAAGGTTGTTTGTTGCTTTAATTGTTGTGTTCTTAGCTTAAAAGCAAAAAAAATTCAGTTTAATTAAGTCACAATTGATTATTTTTGTTGTTGTGATTGCCGTTGAGTCGTCTTCATAATTTTTTTTTTTTTTCCAGGCTGACATCCTCAAGAGTTTTTCCCCTACTTTCTTCTAGGATTTTTATTTTTTCATGTCTTAGATTTAAATCTTTCACCCATCTTAAGTAAATTTTTTAAGTAGTGAAAGATACAGGTCCAATTTCAGTCTTTTACTTGTGGTTATCCCATTCTCCCAGCACAATTTATTGAATAGGGGTTCTTTTCCCAGTATATGCTTTTGTTTGGTTTATCAAAGATCAGATGGCTCTAAGAGACTGATTTCATCTCTTGGTTTTCTATTTTGTTCCATATATCTGTGTCTCATTTTTGTACCAAACCATGCTGTTTTGATCACTGTGGTCTTATAATATAGTCTAAGGTCTGGTAGAGGGAAGCCTCCAGTATTATTTTCATTACTACAAATTGCCTTGGCTATACAGGGATTTTTCTGGTTCAATACAAAATAAAGAGCTCTTTTTTTCAGTTCTTCAAAGTACAATGTTGATATTTTAATGAGGATTGCAATGAATTTGTAGATTGTTTCGCAATCAGGCAAGAGAAGGATATTGAAACTGGGCAGAGGAGGTCAAATTCTCCCTCTTTGCCAAGAAGATCATCTTATATGTAGAAAACATCAGAGACTCAACAACGAAACTACTGAAAGTGATCAATAAATAGGGTAATGTCTCAGGGCACAAAATCAATGTCCACAAATCAGCAGCATTTGTATATGCCGATAACAGCCAAGTGACAAAGCAAATTAAAGATACCATTCCCCCTGGCAGTGGCTTCAAAGAAAATGAAATATCTAGGAATATACCTACCAAAAGAGTTGAAGGATCTCTACAAAGAAAGTTATGAAAGCCTATGAAAATAAATAGCAGAAAACATTAACAAATGGAAGAACATACCATACTCTTGGCTGGGAAGAATCAACACTGTTAAAATGTCTACACTATCCCAAACTTCCATGATTTTTTCTACCATCCTCATAAACCACTTGCTTTTCTCTTTGCAAAATATACAAACTTTCACTTATTTAAAATCTTCACTGCTGCTCTGCGGCCCACATATGTTCCATCAGAGTGCCTCACCAGCACTGCCAACCTTCAGTAGCAACTTCTCGGAGGGAAAGAATCATCTTTACATAGTCATTTTGTATTGCCCTTTACCTAGTATTGAGTCTATACTGAATATTTAAGAACATTTTGAGTATAGTTAAAAATATCAAAACCTGTAATAAAATTCTCTAACTCGTTAAACTTTAGCTACATTAATATATAGATTTGTGTATTTCTCAATTTTCCTAGAAAGAAAACAGCAAAATTTCTTCTGACTGAAGTATCTCAAGTCATAAAATCTCTGTTCACATAACCCAGGGGGCCCATGAGTCAGTACTAACTGGTAACTAACTAGTACTTACTAACCACTGTATGAGTTAGCCATCCCTAAATTTATTCTTCCATTTCTTTTTCACCAAAAGTACCCCCCTTTGTTCAGTGTGGCAACTTGCCTGACTAAACACACCCATCTCCACAGGCTCAGCTGGGGTGGTGAAGTGTTCATATGATACCATTCAGGCCAGTGAGATGGAAGCAGAAGCCACCGTGTGAGGCTACTGGGGAAGCTTGTTATTAAATGGGGCAGATTCAGTGGGCACACACGGATTTGTATTTTGACTTACCTCTCTTCCCTTTCCTCTTTGCCTAAAATATGGACATGATGCCTGGAAGAGGGGCAGCTAACTTATAACCATGAAGATAAGAGCAACCTCGTAGCAGAACAGGACACTAACAGGAACCTTGGTCCTCTGTGCCACACTTGAGCAGCTATACCCATCAGCTCTGGACTGCACGTCTATGGAGTTGATGTTTCATAAAAAAGTATTTCTGTATTCCTAGGTAGAATAGCTGACTACTTAGTAAATTTAGATACAATTTTAGTAGAAATCTACAAAATTCATGTGGCTAAAACAATAGTTACGAATAACTCTTAAAATTACAGGATTGTCCCTGGAATCCGAATGCCCGAGAACTCAAACAACTTGGAGTCTGAATGAAAAATTCGAGCAATTTTTGCCTGAAATTCTGCTTTGGAATCCAAATGCCCAGCATGTTATTTGTTTTTGTAAGTACGTTTCCCCAGATCTGGGGCCACCATACCCTTTGTCATTCAGTTTGTTGTTGGAAACTGTACTGAGAGCATCGCATGTGATTTTCACTGCAAATTTTATGCTTTTGTGCCTATTTTTGATTTTTTTTTTTTTATATAATAACAACTAAGTGTATTTGCCATGGGTCCTTAAAAGTGCAGTAAGGAAAATAAGAGAAGAAAACTATTAAAGCTACAATTAAAGTTAAGAAATATCGTCTCACTAAGCACGGAAATGGTACACGTGTGGCTGATATAGCTACTATGTTCTGGATGCGCTGACTGTATAATTTTGAAAAATAAAGAAGCCATCAAAGCAGTTGATGTGGTGAAAGGGGTTACTACACTGACTTCTAGGGGACGAAAAAGTATGGAAGAGACAGAAAAACTCATCTTACTTCGGATTAATGAAGAACAGCTGGCTGTGAAGTGATTTCTGAGATGATAATTTGTGAGAAAGCCAAGGTCCTCCACCATGATTTAGTGAAAGGCACATGTGACACCGGCTAATGGAGGTGATTAAGGAAAGGACTGGGATCCATAGTGCTGTTACGCAGAGAGGCTGCCAGGTCCAATTCAGAAGCCGCAGAAATGTTAGTAAAGGTGTTTAAGGAGTTTGTGAAGAGTGAGAGGTATGTTTTGCATCAAGTACTCAATTGTGATGCAACAGGACTTTATATTTTTAGGTTTTTATATTTTCAGTTTTATCAATTTATATTTTTATTCAAATATTATTGTTGCTATTATTTTATCTTAAAATCCAATGTATTTACTGCTGAAATCATTTTGAAAATTCGAGTTTGTGGGATCCTGGAATGAACTAATCCAGTTTCTATTATTTTAAAGAGGAAAAATTGTCTTGGAACTTGAATAATTTAGGACTGGAATGGGATTCTGGAACTGATTAAATTTGGATTCCAAGGTATCACAGTGTATACCAATCAATTATGTAGAGCATACAGATTCTTGATGTTCGAGAAATCTTCACATCTTACTTGTAATCACATAGATTTCTAATAACATTTTCTTAGGCCCACTTCTTTCAGTTCCATACAAAAAAGTATCATTAGTATTTAGTGGTGTTAAGAAGCACGATTAATATAGAACAATGAAGCAGTCTATTATGTTCCAAAGAAATAAACTAAATAGGTGGTAAGGGGCTTATTGTAAGCAAAATATTCAGTTGTGTATAATGTACAGAGGTTGCCAAAAATATATACACATTTTAAGAAAGGAAAAATTGTATTAAAATTGTAATACTCAATATATACCCATAGCAAAGGTGGAGACAAGTCACAATTGAGCACCTTCATAATTGTAGAACACAAACATTACTTGAGTATTAGAATTGGAAGATATTATATTTAGATAAAGATAAAAGAAGAAATAAGAAATTACTATTGCTAAACTATTATTAAATAAGTATAATATATACTATGTAGCCCAGAAAAGGAATCAATGAAAATATATTTCATAAAACAGGTCCTTAATTGGAGCAAAGACAAAATATATGATGGTAAATGTGAGAGAGGGCTGAGTAATGCAACCTGATCCATGTTTTCTAATGATATTCATGTATGCTTGTAAGTTTCTTGTACAAAAAAAAGTAGCAGATAAACTGATAAATATACTTTCCTACTGACTGTATCAGGTTCAATAGAAGTGATACCCTGGACTTATGGCAAAGTAGAAGCAATACAACATGTAGAGTTCAAATCCATTTGGCAAGACTTAGCGTCTACCATGTGTTAGGAGATGAGGTTATAAACACGAAGAAAATGCAATCTCTGACCTCCAAGGATTTAGAGTCTGAAATTGAGTTAGGGAAACAGCCAAATAAGTATAATAATATATGTTATAATCTCTCTTTTTAACTATTAAATTTGGGATAATAAAATTAAAGTACTATACATGTTCTGGAAACTCACAGGGATTTTTATTTTTCTTTAATGACTCAGAGAAAACCCCAGAGAGTGTATCTAGTTTATCTAGTTTGCCAGCCAGATTAAGGGTGTGGTAATAACTTTCTCAACAGACAGAGAAATAGAAACAAAGACAAATGAAGGTATCAAAGTTTGTACAGTCCATTACGTCCTGCAAATTACCTGGCATAGAAAAAGCAACTAACATACATTTGTGAATGAATGTGTAATAAATGAATAAACAGCATATTTAGAAAAGAGTAAGGATTAAGTCGTGACTATAATATATCAGGTATATGATAGTACATAGTCCCAGTCTGTGAGAAGCCTTTCTAGGGTTGAATAACAGGGCTCTTTTTACATGATTAGGGCAGAGGAATATCACACTAGCAGATTAGAAGGGCTTCATGTCTGAGACTATGAAATAGAATCAGGAAAAGCTGATAAAATATTGGACAAGGGTAGGGAAAGATAATATCACTTTGAAACACGTTGATCTGAGTTGAGATGTGTTTTTTTTCAGTAGGCAACTTACACATGTGGAGCCTGGGGCTTGGTAGAATTATATGCTAGACCATATGCTAGTTTATGAGTGTCACAAATTTATGCAAAACCTACTTCCAGACACCGGAAATGTGAAGATGAATAAGACACAGTTCTACCCTCAAGGAGCTTAGAAGAACTGCAACTCGTGTGCTATATCTAAGAATACAAGTACGCATAAGACATAGAAGTAATATATGGAAGGGGATCATTATAATTCCACTCAGTGTGTGTGCCTGCGTGTTTGTGTGTGTGTAGGTGAGGGCAGGGAATATATCAGAGGAGACTTCATATAGTGGTTGACAACCAAAATTTAAAAGCTGGAAAAGAGATTTCTAGATGAAAAAGTGAAGAAGGGCATCTTCTAAGACAAGAAGGGAAGTTCGGTTGCCTGGAGGCAAGATTTAATGTTTGAGAAACTATCAATGTTTGCTACCACTTGTAAAAAGCATGTGGTGGACAATGAGATCCGCATGCCAAGGCCATTGCAGTTTTGTTTACTAATATCAAAGGGAACCCAATTGGCCATTGTAGATATATACTGAGGACTTTAGGATACAGAATTTTTTTAATTAAAGGTAAGAAGGGAATTAGTTTATTATTGATAATCTGTATCATAAACCATAATAGTAAACATAAAATTGATATTTTTAGAAATAATTCCAAAATAATTCGAGAAATGCTCCTAAAAGAAACCTGCTCAGAATGCTTTTTAATTAGTTCAGATTAAAAGAATAAATATATAAATGAAAAAACCAAAATGCTGGACTGAGATCAAAAGGCTCCCAAATCTGGAAGGAACCTGAGGCATCGGTAGTTTTCATTGAATGGGCTGGAAGACTGAATCCCATAGGGAAAAACAACACAGTAAATTAATAGGAGAAGTCAGGTTCAGTTATTTTTATTACAAGGAACAACTTTCCTGATCTAGAACAGAATAGTTCAAGCTCCCACATATTACTTTGCAGAATAGCTGCATGAAAATCTCCAGGACCTGGAGAGTTTTAAATATTGTGATTTGCAAAGATCCCCTATCCCACGTATATTTTAACTTAGTCATCTAAAGTGGACCCAAGATCTCAATTTTTAAAAGATTCTCAAGTTATTTCTTAGATTTGAAAACCAATGGTCTAAGTACCTTCTAAGACTAAGTAAGGGAGTGGTGGTAGTTATTAGTGGGGGTAAATGAATTCTCTCAGAATAAAGGAAAAACTGCAAATGATGCCTAAGATTATGAAAAATTATCATTTTTTATATATTTTAATCACCAATTAATATATATTTTTAATATCTGTTAAATGCTTGATGCTCTGGGACAAAGGTGGAATGGAGAGAGAAGAATTTTGGTTTGGGTGGGGTTTTTGTTTGTTTTTAGAGACAGACTAGTGAAGTGTTTGCTGCAGGCTATTTGTGAGACAGATTTCCTTCCTGTCAGCACATCATAATGTTCAATGTGTTCCTTGGTTTGTCACTTGGGAACGTGCAGTAGCACTAGCCGTGGAAGATGTCAAGGTGGCAACTTTTACAGCAGTGCAAGTGTTACATTGTAAGTGTAAGGATTTATATACAGCAGAAAGGAAATTTCTGTCTGTTTTGTGTTATCAAAATGCTTAACTACTAAGCATTGGTCCTGTGTCTGTACCAATAAAATTTTAAAAATAGCCACGACAAAACTCTTTTTAAAAATAACCCAAATGCTTTTAGCCAAAGCTGTATGTGATTCAAGATCTTTGTGAACTGAATCCCCACTTAGACAGCCTGTCAGGCTCTCGAATTGGAGGATAAAATTCTAAACTCAGAACCTGGACCAAACTAGTCAACAACGGATGGCCATTAAAATGAAGCCTTTCATCATCTCCTAAACTTCTTCTACGTTTCTTCATACCAAGACAATGACTTCTCCTATACCCTTAAAAAAATATGCTAAGTGCTGAGCTCCGTGGCTCATATCTGTAATCCTAGTACTTTGGGAGGCAGAGGCAGGAGGATTGTTTGATTCCAGAAGTCCAAGGCAATCTCACCCTTGGATTGTGAGATCTCACTGTACAAAAGTGGGACCCCACTCTACAGACAAATAAAAAATAAATGCTATGCATGGTGGTGTACTCCCATAGACCCAGCTACTTGAGAGAGTAAGGCAGGAGGATCACTTGAGTCCAACAGTTTGAGGCTGCAGTGAGCTATGAAGACACCATCGTACTCTTGCTTAGGCAACAGAGACTTTGTCTCAAAAAATAAAAATAAAAATAAAAAGCAAGCCAAGCCAAGCCAAGCCAAGCAGCTTTGATTCTGAAACAATTTTCCAGGTAGTTTTTTGAGGCTAGTGGATGTTTACAATTAAGGAGGAGATAATTTTCAGAGATGGATCCTCTCCTAATTCTTCAATAAAACATCAAAAAGGATATTAAAGGAGAACTTATTTGTTCACTTTCAGGGGTGTCCAACCTTTTTTCTTCTGCCACACATTAGAAGAGTAAGGGTTATCTAGGGCCACACAGTAAACACACAAACACTAACAAAAGCTCATGGGGGAGGGCGTCATACTTTTCATGATATCTGACACCACAGATAACCAAAACAGTCCTTACATAAGCCGCAGGCGGCCCATGGATGGCTGATTAGATGATCCTCCTAGAGATTCTTCATGGATATTATATGGCAAGATTTGGTAGAACAGAGCCATAAAATCAGATGTTGAGCATGTGTCTGATTATTTGCATGTGATCTCAAAGTTCCTGGATTCCGCAATTACACACTCAGTAAAAACCGAAAAAAACAGGAACAACAACAAAAACCAGTTCCTAGACATTACACTTGTGTAACTCTTCAGACTGTGAGACAATCAAGTAGGTGAAAGGCTGATCAGGTCTTTGGATACGCACAGACATCCCTAAACTCTTCCCTCCCAGGGCTTTTTCTGTCACTAACATAGCTTTGCTTTACTCTAGCTGTACTCATTGGTATAGAAAAACCTGTGATATAAAATAGAAGCATTGTGTTTAAAAATCATACTTTAACATGAAGGTTAAATAGAACATTGAGAATTAATAAATGTACTCTCAATGAGAAGTACAAAGAATTATACGTCTCAAATTGCAATAAAAGAAAATGTGAATTGTATATACTGTACTGAGTTCCAATAAATAAAACATGGAAGAAAGGTGCTCTCCATTCCACCTTTGTCCCATAGCATCAAGCATTTAATAGATATTTTAAACATATTTTAATTGGTGATTAAGATATATAACAAATTAAAATTTCTCATGATCTTAGGCATCATTTACCGTTACCCCTTTATTCTAAATTTATTTACCTCCACTAATAACTATCACCACTCCCTTACTTAGTCTTAGAGCAAACAGAGAAGGAGGGAAGGGCTGAGGGAAGGGCACAGAAGAAAAAAAAAAAAAGAACAAGAAAAGAAAAGAAAATGCTGACTAATCTTCACATAAATTGGTTTTAATTTTGACCAAGTATATTACTTAAACATTAATTTTCAACTCAACATGTTAATATGTTGTTTAGGATATTGTATCCTCATTTATAAGTGATATATGTTTGTAATTTCTCCTTTATAATAATATATTTTCTCCAACTTTAAT